>JAUZSW010033345.1:0-34852 GCA_034780735.1 Hyalogyrina grasslei
AAGGATGACCAGCTTGGCGTCACCAAGGGCGGCGGCGATCCGCTTGCCCCCGTCGACGGTTAGCACCTCGACCTCCTCGTCGTCGAACATCCCCTGATCGAACACGAAGATGGTCGACTCCTGGCTGATGGGCAGGAACGGGCGGACGTTGGCGGCCCACGAGGTGCCATACGGGGTGTGGGTGTGGGCGGCGGATACGGCGTCGGGCCGGGCCGCGAGGACCGGATAGTGGATGTTGTAGCCCGCGGTGTTGACCCCGATGCAAGCGCTCCCGTCGGCCTCGGTGGCCGTCCCGTCCGGCCCCACCAGGACCAGGTCGTCCACGGTGGCCGACCGGAAAGGCACCCCCCAGCGCAGCACCCAGAACGAATCGGTTCGCTCCGGATCACGAGCGCTGATATGGCCGTCGCCGACGCTCCCCCACCGGTGGGCGGCAAAGACTCGGTAGCCGAGGGCCACCATCCGCTTGCGGTGGGCCCTCTCCTCGGCGACGGTTCGCTCCCCGTCGGTGGCCGCTGGCATTCTGGGATACGGGCGCTCGGACATGGGGCGACAATACCAGAGCCCCCGAACCCAACCATCATAAGTTGCGGCGCGAGTTGCAACCAGATCCGACCCCTGGTTCTGTTGGGGGATGGAAACCATCGCCACCACCTACCCCGCCGCCCGATCCCGCTTCCTCGAGGCCGCCGCCACGGCCGGGGCCCGCCTTACCCGCTTCGATCACCCCCTCGCGGGGCTCGACGGCGAGGAACTCTCGGTCGACGTATCCACCCTCGGGCCGGACGACTCAGAAAGCCTCCTAGTCGTCGTGTCCGGCACCCACGGGGTCGAAGGCTACGCCGGGTCCGCCCTCCAGACCCACTGGCTATCCAACCACGCCGCCGAACGGCCCGACGGAATCCGACTGGTGATGATCCACGGACTGAATCCCTACGGCTTCAGCTGGGTGCGGCGCACCAACGAGGACAATGTCGACCTGAACCGTAACTTCATCGACTGGGACGACACCAAGGCGAACGGCGGCGCCCCCAACAACGACGAGTACGCCGAGCTTGGGCTCCTACTCGTGCCGACCGACTGGACCAAGGCCACCCAGGGCGCCACCTTCACCGAACTCCTCGGGCTCGTAGAGGCCAAGGGCCTGCCCCACTTCCAGGACGTGATCAGCCGGGGCCAGTACCACGACCCCACCGGCCTCTTCTACGGCGGGACCGGCCCGGTCTGGTCTCACCGCTGGCTCAGGGAGTGGGCCTCCACCGAGGCCGCAGGGGCCCGCCGCGTCGGGGTCATCGACCTGCACACGGGTCTCGGGGATTGGGGTACCGCCCAGTTCATCGGCACCGCGCCGGAGGATTCGGCCGAGCACGCCCGAGCCACCGATTGGTGGGGGAACGTGGTAGCGATGGGCAGCGACGGAAGCGTTTCTTCCACCCTGTCCGGAGACTGGGTTGGCACCGTTCCCTCGATCTTCGCCGGGGCCGAGACCACGGCGATGGCGATTGAGTACGGAACGATCGATACGATCTCGGTCCTCCAGGCCCTGCGAGCCGACGCCCAGCTCCACGCCTACGGCGACCCCACCACCGAGGCTGCCGCCGAGATCAGGGCCCAGGTGAGGGGCGCCTTCTGCGACGACGACCCGGCCTGGGCCGAGGCCATATGGGAGCCGTTCGCCACCTCGATGGCCGCCGGGCTCAACCAGCTGAGCTGACCATCCGAGGGCCGCAGCGAGGCCACTGGACCAGCACCTCCAGGAACCATCCGGCCCGACCGTAGGCGGCATCAACCGACTGGTAGTGTTCGAAAGATGCGGCAACCTCCCATCCGATCCAATGCCTTCGCCCTCGGGTCGCAAGAGAGCTGGATGGTGGCGATACTTGTCGGATTGTTCCTGGTTACCGCGTGTGGTGGCCGGGCGGCCGACGCCCCCGCTGAGGCCTTCAAGCCCCAGTCTCTCACTCCGACAACCACGATCCCGGTATCACGGACGACGGTTTCGACAGCGCCCCCGACCGAAAGCACGGCACTCGATGAGAACCCACGGGCCGATGAGAGCACACAGCCCGACGAGAACCCACAGCCCGACGAGACCACAGAGCCCGATGAGACCACGGAACCGTCGACCCCGATCTCCCTGGTTGACGGCGACGTTATCCGCCTCGACGGTAACCCAACCGAGATGCTCGTTGTCAACGATCAGGTCTGGGTGGCCTACGCCGGAGTATCCGCCATTGGAGTCTTCGACGCCGTTTCGGGCGAACCGGTCAGGATCATCGACCCCGGTCTGTTCCCCCACCGGATGCTGGTGGTCGACGACGAGGTGTGGGTCGCCAGCCGAGAGAGGCTGGCCGTTGTTGATCCAACCGGGCTGAAGGCGACAGAGTACATCGACACCGGCTACAGCCCGGTTGGTCTCCTCCTAGTCGGCTCCATCGTTTGGGTAGCCAACAATGTGGACGGAACGATCACCCTGATCAATGCGTCCACCCACGAGGTGGGCGAGCCGATAGAGACCACCTCGAGCCCCGAACACCTGCTGGCGGTGGGTGACCGGGTGTGGATATCCGACCCGTTCAACGGCTTGGTTACCGTCTTCGACTCCACCACCGGGGAGGTAGTCGCCACGATCACCCTGGACTACGGATTTGGCCCAATGGCCTTGGTCAACGAAACGGTCTGGATCGCTAACTCCGCCTCGAGCAACCTCAGCATTGTGGACTCTGACACCTATCAGATCACCGGGAGCCTTGAGACGGGCCCCGCCCCGTGGGGATTCCTCGCCGTCGGGCCTAACGTTTGGATCCTTAACCACGCCGACGATACGATCTCCATCGTCGATCCAGTCACGGGCTCTACGCTGGATCAGCGATTCACGGGTAGCGTCCCATTCACCCTCCTAGAAGCCGAGGGGATGGTCTGGGTCACCAACAGTATCTACCGAACCGTTCTGGTGATCGACCCGAGCTAGGCCCTCTGAGGCCACCTGGTACTGTGGGTGGATGGAGCACCTAGACCGCCTCATCGACCGCTCCACCGCCACCTATTCGCCCACCTTCGACGAGGGGCTGCTCGACGAGATGATGCTCATCGGGGACCCGGTGGCTGACGCGGCGACGGTCACCCTGGCCGAGGTCGACTACGATGCCGACGCCGGTCAGCTCGGTCGGCTCAGGGAGCTTGAGTCAACCGGGGATCCCATCGCTGAGGCCTTCTTCGCTCGCTCCCACGAACGTCCGGACTGGTTCGACGAAGCCAAGATTGCCCACGGCCAGCGACTTGCCCTCGCTTTCGTCACTCCCCACCTCGGTATCTCCCTTACCCATAGCCTCTTCGCCGGCGCCGTCTTTGCCCGCGCCACCCTCGTTACCGGGTCGACGGGGCGCCTGGGGAGCGACCCCGGTCGGCGTATTCGAGAGACCACCGGCTACGTAGCCTCGGTCCTAGCACCGGGAGGTCTCGAGCCGGGGGCCCTGGGGTTCGAGTCCACCATCCGGGTCCGCCTACTCCACGGTTCGATCCGCTCCTGGCTCTCTCGCAGCCCGGGTTTCTCCGATTCCTACGTAGGGGTCCCGATCGACCAGACCATGCTAGCCATGACCCTCGGTCTCTTCAGCTATCTGAACCTGCGTTCGCTTGCCCGGCTCGGAGTCTCTCTATCCGAAGACGACATCGTGGCCCACCACCACCTGTGGCGCTACGTCGGATACCTGCTCGGGATCGATGATCGCCTGTTGACCGAGACGCCGGAACAGGAGCGGGACCTCTGGAGCGCCCTGGTAGTCCATCAAGCTTTTCCCGAACTGATGGGGCCCGGTTTCATGGATCAGGCCGTTGACGCCATCTCCACCTGATACGAACTCTCGGGATGGAAGCGCTCGATGGTCCGCGACCTCCTGCTTCATCTTTCCGGGCCGGCCTGGTTCGGGATGGAACCCGACCCCCGCTTCTCCCCTCCTCTGCTTCTAGTACAGGGGATGGGCCTCGCCGGAGGGGCCGCTCGGCGCCTCCTTCCTGGAGCAGCGGGACGGATGGAAAACCGGGGGTTCCGCAGCTTGGCGGCCGCCACCCGACTGGCCCAAGGCCACGACTACGCCGCCGAGACCCAGGGGGCCAGCCCGATAGACGACGATGCGATGCAGCGGCTAGCCACTGGGGTACGTGAACGGTTCGTTCCGACGGAACACTAGTCACCATCGGGTTCCGCTCGGTGCCGACTACGAAGTGAGAATCCGCCGCGCGGCCCAGAGGCCGGAGTGGGCGGCCCCCTCCGTAAACGGCATTCCCAGATAGTCACCGGCCAGAACTACCGGGCCTGTCTTCTGGCGGTGATACGCGGCGATGTCGCGGGCGCTGCCGACCGGGGATAGGGGCTCCGCCCGCTTCCACCGGTAGACGCTGGTGGACCTAATCGCACTACCCAGCCCGGGGAGGTAACGCTCAAGCTCACCGATGACTGCCTCGGTCACCTCCTCGTCAGGACGGCCGATCAGCTCACGACCCGATCGACCGCACAGCATGGCGTTGACCAGCTCGCCGGTCTCGGCTCGGGCCGGATGCTTGCGGGTCTCAAGGGTGAACGCTGCGAGCACCGAACGTTCCCGACGGGGGATCCAGACCCCGTAGACGTCGTCCAGGCTCCCGGGAATCGGGTACTCCTCGTCCAGGGTCAGGGCCACGTTGATCGTGCTGGCGTACTCGGCCCGCAGCAGTCGACTCTCGATCGGATCGTCCGGCGAGTAGAGGCGCCGGGCCACACTGGCTGGGGTGGCCAACACCACCCGATCAGCAACCATGGTTGAGCCGCTGGTCTCTATCCTGACCCCATCTGGGCCGCTGGAGATAGAACGCGCCGCCGTGTCGAGTCGTACGTCGAGCGGCGACGCCAGAACCTCCGCCAGCGAACCCATCCCGCGGCTCAGGACCATAGTCTTGGCCCGCTGATAGCTGAAGGCGTTGAGGGCGACGGGCAGGGCCCGCGACGTCTGGGATGGCGACTGGAAGTAGAACGCCTCAAGCATCGGCTCGACGAAGTACTCAAGAACCCCGGGCTGGTAGTAGGACTGAGCCCACTCCTCGGTGTAGCCGTCGTCGAAGCGGGCCCACGCGGAGTAGTCGTTCACCGGCAGCCCTCGCGACCGGCGGGACAGGCGAAGGCTCCCCCATCCCAATGAGGCCAACTCCCGCCACCCAAGAAGGCCCCCCGTCCGCAGGCTAAGTGGCCGGTCGTAGCGAAACCGTCGGACCCTGCCGTCGCGAACCACGGCCACCCAGGGGCTCGTCTCAACGAAGTCCGCCGCCAGACCCAATTCCTCGATCAGGGATACCAGTATCGGGTATGCGTCGGATAGGAACTGCGCTCCGGTGTCAATCACACACCCGTCGCCAGAGTCGCTGACGGTCCGTCCACCGACTCGCGATGCCGCCTCGACCACCACAACGTCACGACCCGCCCGGTGCAGCTCATTGGCGGCCACCAGGCCGGCAATACCGGCTCCGATCACGACGGTGTCAGCCACGAGGCTACATCAGTCGTCCGGGGATATCCTTGCGGCTCGGCAGTAGCCCGCCGTCAAGGGGGCGCACCCGGATTCGGGCATCAACCACCGAAACTCCCTTACCCGGTTCGAACACCTTCACCGGGTTCAGGTCCATTTCCAGGATCTCAGGATGGTTCTCGACTAGAGCCGATACCCGCAGAATCACCTCTTGCAGGGCTTCGACGTCGCCAGCGGCCTCCCCCCGGTACCCGGTGAGCAGATCGGCCGAACGAACCTCGGTCAGCATCTCCTTCGCATCCACGTCGGTGAGCGGGTTGATCCGGAACGAGACATCCTTCATGAGCTCGACGAAGATGCCACCAAGTCCGAATACGATCAGCGGGCCAAACAGGGCATCCTCGGACATACCAACAATGACCTCGTGCCCGCCTTCCAGGAACTGCTGGATCACGGCACCCTCGGCGTCCTCAGCCACCGATATCACCTGGCGGTAGGCTTCTCGAACCTCATCGTCGCCGCTGACGTCCAGCACCACCCCGCCGACATCAGACTTGTGCACAACGGTAGACGAGATCACCTTCAGGGCAACGGGCGTCCCCATGTCGGCGGCGATCGCCACCGCCTCGTCCTCGGAGTGGGCCGTCTCGGTGCGTACCGTGTTGATCCCGTAGTTCGAGAGAAGGCGATCGACCTCCTCGGCGTCGAGCCAGCCCGGCTCGTCTCCCACCCGGGCCAGGGCCCCGCGCAGCACGGTCTCGGAATCAACCCGGTCCACGTCATCGAACCGGACAAACTCCCCTTCGGGGGTCTGACGCCACTCGGCGTATTCGATGACCGAGGCCAGGGCCCGGGCCGCCGACTCCGGGTAGGGGTAGATCGGTAGCTTGACCTCGGCTAGCACCTCGGTCCCCTCGGTCGACCCCATGAAGACCCCGAGAACCGTCTTGCTGGACGAATGCTCGGCGACGGCGTCGCGTACCGACGCTATGACCTCGCGGTTACCTTCCGGGGCGGTCGGGATGAAGATCACAATAACGGAATCGACCTCATCGCTCTCAAGTAGAAGGGACAAGCAGGCGGCGTACTCTTCGGGTCCGGCGGAAGCCACCATGTCGACCGGGTTACGGGTGGTGGCGTCGCTGCGCAGGTATTCCCCGAGCTTGCCCTGGAGCTCCGTTGAGAGCTCGGGCAGGGTTAGTCTCTGGCGTTCTAGGGCGTCGGCAGCCAGGATGGCGGGACCACCGGCGTTGGACAGCAGCGCCACCCTGCGACCCTTGGGTAGGGGCTGGTTGGCCAAAAGGGTGGTGACGTCGAACAGCTCCAGGAGGGTGTCGGTGCGGATCACACCGGACTGGTGGAACAGGGCGTCCACGGCAACGTCCAGGCTCGCCAGAGAGCCGGTATGGCTAGCGGCGGCGCGAGCCCCGGCCGTGGAACGACCGGCCTTAACCACCACGATGGGCTTAGAACGGCTGACGCGACGCGCCAGGCGGCCGAAGCGCCTCGGATTTCCGAACGACTCCATATACAGCACGATCACGTCGCTGGCCGGGTCGTCCTTCCAGTAGAGCAGCAGATCGTCGGGAGAGACGTCGGCCCGGTTGCCCAGGGACACAAAGGTAGAAATACCGATGTTCAGCTTGGTGGCCTGTTCCAGAATGGCGAGGCCGAGCGCCCCGCTCTGGCTCGACATGGCCACGTTCCCCGACGGGGGATAGGTCGGCCCGAATTGGCCATCCATGCTGGCCTTACTGTCGGTGTTGATCAACCCCATGCAGTTGGGGCCGACGAGGCGCATTCCGTAGTGACGAGCCGAGGCCACAATCCTCTGTTCCTCAGCCGTGCCCTCGCCTCCTACCTCGCCGAACCCGGCAGAGATGATGACGATTCCCTTGACCCCCTTCTCTCCACACTCCTCCACCACACCGAGGACGGCCGCGGCGGGGACCGTGATGATGGCCAGATCGACCGGATCAGGGATATCGCCGACGCTCGGGTAGGCCTTGACCGCGTGGACGAAATCGGCACCGGGGTTGACCGGATAGAGCGGACCCTCGAAGCTCTGAGCCAGCAGGTTGTGGAAGAGCCGACCCCCGATAGAGAGGCGATTTCGGCTCGCCCCGATCACCGCAATCGACGCGGGGTACAGGATGGGCATGATCGAGGCCGTAACCGACCTCTTCTCGTGCTCCCACTCGGCCTCGCGGGCCTCAAGGGAGTACTCAATCGGGTACTCGACCCGGTAGACCCCCTCCTCCAGGGCTCGGGTCAGCTTGTAGCCCGAAGCCCGAAACACCCTCAGCATGGCCCGGTTCTGAGTCAGTACGTAGGCCTCAAACTAGGTGATCCCCTTGAGACGGGCGTAGACGGTGAGATGATGGAGAAGCTGGGAGCCAATCCCACGCCCCTGGAAATCATCCCGGACTAGGAAGGCCACCTCGGCCACCTTGTGGCAATCCTCGCAGCGGTTAGAAAGGACGTCATAGCGCCCTACCCCAACCATCTCGTCCTCGTAAAGGGCGATGAAAGCCATGCGCTCGTCGTAGTCAACTGAGGTGAAGTATCGAAGCTCCTCGGGGCTTAGCTCAGACTTCATCCGATGGAATCTGAAGTAGCTACTCTCGGCTCCGACCTTGTCGAAGAAGTCCTTCTCCCGTTGGGCGTCGTCGGGTCGGATCGGACGGAAGTGGATGGGCCGCCCGTCCTTCATCAGGGTGTCAAACTCGAAATCCTGCGGGTACTCCGACATCGTTCCTCCGTTGGGATGGGGCGGGTACTTGGTCTGAGGCCAACCCTAGATACGGCGTTGGCGAAACTCCCCTCGGTGTGACCAACGATACCGAATTGTTGACCAAAGGCCCGGAGAATTGGGGCCAGAATTGGGGTCAGACCCCCGTCCCGCAATCCGTCCCGCGTCGTAGACTGGAGCAATGAGCGCACGAAAGATCATCATTGATACCGACCCCGGTCAAGACGATGCCATCGCCATCCTGGTGGCCTTGGCATCCGAGGAGCTTGACGTCCTCGGTCTCACCCTCGTGGCGGGCAACGTTCCCCTCGACTACACCATCCGCAACGCCCGGCTCCTGTGCGACATCGCTGGCCACCCGGAGACGCCGGTGTTTGCCGGTTGCTCCCGCCCCCTGATCCGCGAGCTGGTCACCGCCGAGGAGGTTCACGGCAAGACCGGGCTGGACGGGCCCAACTGGCCGGAGCCCGTGATGGAGATCCGGTCTCAGCACGCCGTTGACTTCATCGTCGAGACCCTCATGGCCGCCGAAGACGGGGAGATCACGCTCTGCCCGGTGGGGCCGCTGACCAATATCGCCCTGGCCATGGTCAAGGAGCCAGCGATCCTGCCCAAGATCGCCCAGATCGTGACCATGGGTGGGGCCTACTGGGAGGGCGGCAACACCACACCATCGGCCGAGTTCAACGTCTACGTCGATCCGCACGCCGCCCACGTCGTTTACACCTCCGGCGTCGACATCGTGGCGCTCCCGCTCGACGTCACCCACAAGGCCCTGATGACCGACGAGTGGATCCATTCACTCGCCGATCTCGGTACCCCGGTTGGCCGGGCGGCTGAGGCGATGATGAGCTTCTACGAACGCTACGACGAGGAGAAGTACGGGACCGACGGCGGCCCGTTGCATGATCCGTGCGTCATTGCCTACCTGCTCCAGCCGGAACTGTTCGGGGGCAAGCGGTGCCACGTCCAGATCGAGTACAACTCCGAGACCACGATGGGCCAGTGCTCGGTGGACTGGTGGGGGGTGACCGGGGGCGAGCCCAACTGCTTCTGGATCAACGAGATCGACGCAGCTGGGTTCTACGCCCTGCTCTACGAACGCCTGGCCCGCTACTCGTAACTTGCCGCGCCCCCCGGCACCGCACCAGCTTTCTCCCGTCGGTGAGCAACCCCCCGAACTTGCGCGCTCTCGTCCCGGTTTTCGGGACCACAGCGCGCAAGTTCGGATTATGGGGGTGGGAACCTGGCGCGCCCCCCGGCACCGCGCCAGCTTTCGGGGCGGCTACTCGGAGATCTTAGCTATCACCAGGGCATCGATCAGGTCCAGGACGCTGGCCTCGGGCCGCTCGGCCAGGAGGGCATCGAGATCCCTCTCGTCGCAGGCGATAAGACGACCGTCAATCGGCTCAACTGGGGCGTATTGATCAAGCAGACCGGAGTTGGTTACGTCCCAGCAGGCCAGATCGGTTTCGGGGACGGGGCCGCCGAGCCAGGTTGGCAGGTTGACCCGGACGAACTTCTCCCCGTCGAAGTCGTACGACCGACTTCGGGAAACACCCTGGGAATCAACCAGTCGGACGTGCATGCCCAGCGGGCTGGCGTCGAGAGACTCGATCTCGATACGGTCGCCAAGCGGAACGGGCCCGATGGCCACGAGTTCGTCCCCCGACTTGTAGAACCCACCCCCCACCGGCACGACCAGGTAGAAGTCATAGAAGGTTCCCGAACCACCCGGGTCGGTGACCAGGACCACCTGAGAGAAACTGGTCATACCGCCGTCGGAGTTGGTTGCGGCCGATGCTCCCTCCGGCTGGGACCAGATACTGACCCGCGTCTGGGTCGAACCCTCGCCGTCGGCCGGAGGGCCGATCCACTCTCCATCCACCAGGGTGATCTCACCGCTGTCCGACCACTCTGAGGAGTAGGTCAGATTGAGGACGCTCGTGTTGAACTCGCTAATCAGGTCATCGGAGAACGGACCTCCGGTGGTCTCCAGCAGGGGGAAGAGCGCACCCCGATCTGCCCCACCGCGTTTTACCTGGTAGTTCTCGGTAACCGAGGCGCCGCTACTGTCCAGATAGCTGATCGCAACGGTATCGACCGTGACTTCCCACGTCCTGACCTCGGGGCCGTGGTTGGTGAGCATAGAAGGAAATGTGGACACCAACGGATCACCAGGGAGGTAGCTTTCCGGGTCCTCGGGACCAACAAGGTAGATGTTGGCGGTCGACTCGGTCTGATCGACGGTCGTGGTGAGTATGACCGCGGCGTATGGTCCGGTATCACCAGGCAGGTAGTGGGTTAGCTCAATCTCGACGGAGTCAACGTCGCCTCGGGTCGATACGTCCACCGTGGCCCGTCCGTCGGATAGCACTACCGGGTCCGGCCCGTCCCACGCCAGGTAGCCGAGGTTCCTAACCTGGGCCTCGAACTGGGCCTTCTCCTCGGCGGTGCGGCCATCGGTGGACGGCACACCCTCGCCGACGGGATCGGTGGTAGTGCCATCCGAGCCCCGGCTGGTCAGGAGGAAGAGCCCGAGCCCGGCAACGACCAGCACGGTCGCCGCAACCAGGAGGAGAGTTCCCATCGATCGACGGCCGGGCCCCTCCCTCTCGGCCCGGGAATCGAACTCAATCAGGGGAACAACGTCACCGCCGGTTTGCTCGCCCGCGACATCCTCCAGCTCCAAGGTCAGCCGTTCCCAGAAGTCGGGCGAGTCCGGCGGAACCGGGAGGCCCATCAATGCCAGCCCCAGGTTCGTGTCTCTTTGCTCAGTCATTCTGGCTCTCCTTGAGCTGACGCCGCAGGGCCTCTCTTGCCCGGCTTACCCGGGAGGCGACCGTGCCCGTGGGTAGCCCAAGAACCTCTCCAGCGGCTCGAAAGGTCAGACCCTCGGCGTCGACGAGCATCAGGGCGGCCTGTTGCTCAGCGGACAGGGTCTCCATGGCCGCAGCCAGATCAAGCCGGTTGGCCACCTGAGCTCCTGGGTCCAATCCTGGGCGGGTCGACGCTCTGGCCATTGCGGGGTCCAGGGGATCGGTCGGCACCCGTCGATCCTGACGACGCAGGTAATCTATGCAGGTGTTGTAGACGATGCGATAGAGCCAGGTTTCTGCCTTGGAGTCACCCCGGAAAGTCGCGAACGCCCGAAAGGCGGCGAGGTACGACTCCTGCAGAACGTCTTCCATCTGATTTCCGACCAGGCGATAGGCCAGTCTCCTCATCGATGGATGGCTGCGTTCAACGAGGGAGAGGAATTCTGATACTTCGGGCACCTTGCTCCGTTCGCCAATCAGCTTCACAAACTACTACGACGACGACTCAGCCGAATCTTATCCGCCCGGATCGAGATTCTTTGGTACTGAACCGTTTGGGAAACCTGGTGCGGGACCGGGGGGCGCGCCAGGTTTGGACCAATAAACCTGGTGCGGGACCGGGGGGCGCGCCAGGTTTGTCGCCTAGTCGTTGGTTGCCACGCTCGACCGCAACTCATCAAAGGTAGGACGGTACGCCTCCAACAGATCCTCCTCAAGTGAATCTCTCGCCGGATCGTAGACCCAGGCCAGCCTGGTCTCGTAACACCGGTAGTCGACGGCCGCAAGCCTGATCTCAGCGCTACGGAGTTCAGCCAACTCGCCCTGCTGTTCCTCAGTAAGCTCTGCCAAATTAGCGCCACCGGACTGAAACTCACGAAAGTCAGCACGGGCAGATGCCTCGGCCTCCTTCCTGTTGTTGAGGTCATAGCCCTCAGCCTTCATGCACACCGACCAGCTATCCATTGCGGCCAAGAAATTCGCGTCCTGCTCAATCTCGGCCAAGCCCGCAACGTAATCGGAGGCAAACTGCTGAAGCTGGGGATCAAGTGATCCCCCCAACTGGCTCTCGACCTGCCCAATGCATCCAGCGTCCGGGCCTATCCCTACCGGAGCAGCGACCGAACCAGAGTCCGTCTCAGCCATGTCACCGACGAGAGCAGCCATGTATTCTTCCACTTCGTCCGGCGCCATTCCCGCGAACGGATCCACCGGTTCAGAAGAACCAAGATCAGATGGGTCGAGGGTAGATATTCCGTATCCCCAGATCTTGACCCACTCAAGCTCGGACAGATCGGCACGATCCCTCATGATCTGATGATCACCGGTTACAGCACTCTGATAGTCGAACCCCTCCTGGGCCATACAATCGCGAATGGCGTCCTGTCTTAACTGATTCCGATGAGCCATCGCCGCCTGCAAACCGCCAGAATCCGCAAAGTAGTCACTGAGAACCGACGGATGCACTTGATACTCAACAACCGATGCCTCACTAGTATGCTTGCCGCTCGAGCAGCCTGCCGTCACCAGCACTGCGCCGACGAACCACGGAACAACCCTGGATCGTCGGGCAGGCTGATTCGACACAACTGAATTTCTAAACAGTCTCACGTCTTACTTCAATCGATTCGCCATTGGCCCGACATCTCTGGGACCCGGATGCCAGCCGGGCCGCCATCAACGTCACCGACCCCAGAAGCGGGGGAGCAACGGCGATGGCGGAAGTTCTCGCCAGCGAACCTTGGCATGGCTCAATGATGCCTATAGAGGAGGCCAGGAGAACCGATATCACAGTCATCCAGATGAGCCCTAAAGCGAGAGCACTTAGCTCCCAGACGCTTAGCTCCCGAACAATTCCAACAGAGCCACAGCTAACACGAGCATTGGCCCAGCAAACAGCAACCATTTGTTTACCTCCGGTTTGTTCTTGTACGTATCACGCAAACTCAGGGCAATAGCGATGATCGCGGCCACCAACAAGATAGCTATCAAGATCTGCATCAACAGAGAATACCCGCCAAAGCGCCATAGAGAGATCCTGTGCCTGCCAGGGCTGCAGATATGGTGGCCAGGGCACTAGCGCTAAAGTAGATTCCGCCAATTACTGCGCCGCCCGAAGCGGCCATGAGACCAACTGCAATAGCACCCAGCCCGAGAACAAGCGCCATGATTGGATAGACCTTCCACTTGCAGGCCCATCCCCAGGCGGCTGCCGCATCGACCCCTAGTGCCGACTCCACAAAGTCAGGTACCACGAGGGATGTGACCGCCGACAACTGATCCGGCACCACATGGTCGACTACACTCACCACGCTGTCCGGGGCCAGGTCAGCAACAGGAATTGTCGTTGCCGCGATAATAGACAGCGCTATTGCCATAACCGCAACAACCCGCCTACCGAGCCCTATTTGGCGTCTCGTCAAGACTGTTCTGTGATGTGTTGTCGGAATTGTCATCACCATTGCCATCGTGAATCTCCTCCGTAAGCCGCAACCGCCGATCTGACTGCCGCGATCTATTCGGAAGCTACCCCCCCGTCCCCGGTGTCAAGCAATGAAGAAAGAAGCCCTCGTCAGCTCGCTCTACCCGCGGCAGAATCGAGCCTTAGCTGCTTTTGGAAGGCTGGTGCAGGACCGGGGGGCGCGCCAAGTTTCTAGCCGGGTAGGGGCGACATCTGCATTCCGACTCCCGGGGACCAGGCAATGACGTACGGATCGGGCCCCGGGGCGACGCGGATACGACCCCCGTAGGTCCAAGCCATGCCGTCGTTCGCCGACTCCCAAGTCTGGCCTCCGTCGAGTGAGTATTGGATCCCATCCGACCCGGCAAAGTCCGCCCCACCCGAATGGTACGAATCCGACTAGGTGAAGTAGACAAGATCAGGATTCTCGGCCGATACCGCCACCCCCCGGCCGTAGTCGTTGGTGTAGAGCTTGGTCCAGGAATCTCCCCGATCGTCCGAGCGCCACAGACCCTTGTCGGCCCCGTAGGCCACCACGTAGACCCGATCGGCGACAGTGGGGTCGGCGATGACGTCGAATACCCCCTCCCAGCCCGCCTCGGTCGGCAAGAAATTGCCAACCAGCTCGCCCCTCATCTCCGGTACTCCGACCTCATCCCAGCTCTCGCCCCCGTCGGTCGAGCGCCACAACCCGTTCTCTCCCCCGGCGTAGAACAGGTCGGGGTCGGCGGCATCGATACCAGTGAACTTAAGCCCACCGTCCACCAGTGCCGTCTCCCAGCTCTCCCCATCGTCGAACGAACGCCAGACATCGCCCTCGATCGTCATCAGCATGGTCCGCTCGCTCGCCCCGCCGTGGGGGCTCAGGGTCAGGCCGTAGAAGAAGCGGGCGTCGGGCAACCCGCCCTCCAGCCGCCGCCACGTCTCGCCAAAGTCATCCGAGCGAAACAGGGCAGAGTTCGTACCATCCCCGAAGTCTGCCTCGTTGCCGAAACCCTCCTGGTGGAACACCGCCCACACCGTTCCCGCGGCCGCCGGATCGGCCACTAGAGCAGTCACGTTTGATCCCTCGCCCTCGGCCCAAACGTATTCACCGAACTCTTTGAAGTCGGGCAGGGTTCGAACCCACGAGGTCCCCCGGTCCCGGCTCGTCCACATCCCGATGTCGTAGCCTCCGCTGTAGATGACGTCAGGGTCCGCCCCGGAAACGGCCAGGCCATGACCTACTATGTTCTCCATCCCGGTCGACTGCCAGAGTCCAGGCGACACCTCGTTGGTGGAGATGTTGTTGAACGTCTCGCCTCCGTCAAAGGTGCCCCACGCCCATTGGCCGAAAGAACCGTAGGCCCGATCCAGCCGGAACAGATCCTTCGATACAGTCTTGTTCAAACCGTTGAAGCTTGGGGTGAAGGCGAAGTACTGGTTGGTGGACCAACCTGTGTCCCAGTCCCCAACGAGACCAACGTGGTCCCAGCTAGCTCCGCCGTCGGTGGTCAGATAGGTGCCGGCCTCGTCGTTCAAGTCGTACGGAAAGAGTGTTGCATAGAGGCGGATCGTCGAGCCGTCGGGGCCGACGCTGATGATGCCAGCCTGCTCGGACAGCTGCTCCCAAGTCGCTCCCCCGTCGCCGCTACGGTAGAACTCACCGGCCAGCTCGTCCTCGCCCAGATAGTCCTCCATCTGCTGACCCGAAGCGCACTCGTTGGCCCCAAAGGTGGAGACGAAAACCACATCCGGATCCTGGCGATCAAGGTCCATATCGAGAACCGGACCCAGGTCGCCAGCGATCAGATCCCAGTGCACTCCCCCGTCGGTCTATCGATACAGCTCGGCCGCGCTACAGCCCCAACGGCTCTTGCCCCCAAGGGCGTACACCGTGTCCGCGTCCAGGGGATGGGCCAGCACCTTGACGATGCGCAGGTCCGGCAGGTCCTCCCCGTCGACCGGGTACCACGAATCTCCCCCATCGTCGGATCGATAGACCTCGCCCGCCGTGTCCCAGTCGTCGTGATAGGCCATGTAGCCGACCGACTCATCCGTTGCGGGGAACGAGAAGCCCTCTATATAGCCGTCGGGGTGGGTCTGGGCGAAGTGATCGCCCCCGTCCGTCGTCTTGTAGACCCCCCACCCGGTGCCAACAAAATAGGTGTCGCCGTCGGTCGGATGGAAGCCGAGAGCCGAGGTGTGGGTGTTGGTTAGGCCCTGCACCGACCCCAAAGGCTCCCACGAGGCCCCATCGTCACGAGACCGGTAGACCCCACTGAGATCGGCGGCGGCGATGATGGTGCCGTCCGCCGTCGCCCCAACCGTGGCCACCGCTCCCCCTCCTCCCGGATTGGTCCTGGTCCAAGAGTGGGCCCCATCGGGCGTGATGGTGGTCGAGACCGCCGTTGGTTCGGGTTGGGGGTCACCGTCCGATCCCGCAACCGTACTCCCGGAGGAGCAAGCGGCCAGGATCAGAACCAGGCCCGCCAGAGCCGAATCGACGCTAAACAAACGGGGGGTCAACATACTAAGGGTGGACAATAGACCACCAGGCGTGAAGATCCCGTGAAGAGATCGGGATCAGGCCCGCCCGGTTGTCTCGACGAGCAGCGAGCGCAGCACTTCCAGATCGTCAGCCGCTCGTTCCAGCAGGTAGGGGGCCACATCGTTGCCGGTCAGGGTCCCCTCGACGAACTCGACCGTCCAGGAGCCCCGGAATCCCAGTGAGCCAAGGAGGTTCACCTTCTCCTCCAGCTCCGCCCAAACCGAGGAGAGGGAAGGAACCCTCATCGCCTCGATGTTTAAGAAGTTGACGTGCACATGACCGATCCGCTCGCCGTAGCGGTCGAAGCGTTCGCGGATGAGTTCAACGTCCTCGTGGGTGTGGACGATGGCCTTCACCCGGTCGGGTGGCCCAGCCGCATCGAAGATTGCCGCCGCCACGACGGGGTCCTCGGCGATCGAGAGGCCAGCATGGCATTCGCACAGTAGAGCGGTGTCTTCGGGTAGTAGCTCGATCCAGGAGGCAATCCGCTCGGCGTAGGCCTGGGCCTGGGTCGAGTCGTTGCCGACGTTGAACTTCACCCCGGAGCTTCCGGTCCGTCGCACCCAGTCCGCTACCTCGGTTCGAGCCGATGGGTCGGGGTAGTCCATCGAGACGTAGCTGTTCCAGATCGGGATGGGCAGCCGGTGGGCCAGTACTCGGCCCGCCTCGGCGTCACTGGCATCTCCCAGGTGCCTCTCCCACAGTTCGAGCCCATCGAATCCGGCGTCCTCTATCCGGTCCATCCACCGCGAAACCCCGACCAGGCCCGCCTCGACCCCCGGACCCGTCCCCAGGTGAGCCCAGCGCTGGGGTTCGATAGCCACCGTAGCCAGATAGATTGCGGGGCTCACCGGCGGGGGCCCTTGGTGGCCCGCTTCGCCACCGTTAGTTTGGCCCGTTCCGGCCTCGACTTGTAGAACGGATCCAGCGGGTAACAACCAGACACCAGTCCGGCCCTGGGGGCAGTAGTACAGTCACTGAACGTGCGACAGATCAGCCTCCGGTCCAGCCCCTCCCCGCCCAGGACTCTGGCGGGGAGATCGGGCATCGAAAGGGCGATCCGACCGAGCCCAACGATGGAGGCTCCCCCCGTTCGAATCACCGCCTGGGCGACGTTCGGCAGCCACTCCTGGAGATAGGAGTAGCCGGACCCGACTATGGTCAGGTTGGGGTTGGCCTCCGCCAGTTCCGCCGTGGCGGACAGCATCCTGGCCACGCCAACGAGGGGATCCTCCGGTGGCCGGTAGCCATCCGAGGGAGGAAACAGAGCGGGCCGCTGAACGTGGGGGCAATAGTACGGACTGCCCCCGGTCACACAGACCAGGCCAACTCCGAGCCCAGCGATCTTGTGTAGGAGGGCGTTCGGCTCACTCAGGTCGATGCCTAGACCGGTCCCGTCTCCACCGAAGGCGTACCGGTACCCGCCGCCGGTCACCGGTACCCCGATACCGTCCTCGTCGGCGCGATGGGGAACGAGGTCGAACGCCGACAGCCGCACGGCAACCGCCAGCTCGGGTGAGGTTGAACGAATACCGCTGATGATCGAGCGCATGAATCGAGTACGACCGTCAAGATCACCGCCGTAGCGACCGGGCCGGTCGTAGGCGGTCAGTAGTTCGTGGCCCAGGTATCCGTGGCACGCCTTGACATCGACAAAATCGAACCCGGCCTCCCCGGCTAGCCGAGCCGCGGTCACAAACGTTTCGACCAGATCGTCTAGCTCGGCGTCGCTAACCAGCGCCTCGTCGTCGGCGCCAACGAGTCCGTCGAGGTAGGGATGCCGGTAGGCAATGACCGGCCTAGGGTCGCCGTCGGGGCGAGAGAACCGCCCCGAGTGGGTTAGCTGAATACCAACCACCTGATCGTCTGTGAACCGGGCCCGCAGCCTGGCCAGCACCCCGACCGTAGACTCGGTGATCATGAGCTGACGAGGGTTAGCCCTTCCTGCGGCGCTCACCGACGTCGCCTCGGCCCAAACCAGCCCGGCCCCGCTCTCGGCGAAGTGCTGCCAGCGACGCTTGACTAGTTCCGACGGCTGACCTTCCCGACTGGCGTCCCACCCCTCCATGGGCAGGATGGCAAACCGGTTGGGAACCGTGACCCGTCCAGCCCCCGAATCGCTTAAGGTGACCGGTTCGCTCAGGGGGCCGTCGGGCTTTATGTCGGCGTCAACCGGGAGGCTGACCCCCAGCTCGTCCAGCCGGGCTCGGAACTGGCTGAGCGTCTTCAACTTGCGGACCTGGATCATGTGAACTCCCCCAAAGTCTTGGCAATAGAAGCTAGAACGGCCCTATCCCCATCGGGGCGACGGGGCACTCCGGGCGGGGTAAAATCGCTCCTCGTCCAACCCCTGAGTTGGAGGAACAGGGCAGCATCATGGCGGTAAGCGGGCACTGGCTCACGAAACGAGAACTGGCCGAGGTACTGGAGGGCATCGTTCAGTTCATAGAAGCCTTCATCGCCCGTCTCCCACAGTCGGTCCCTGGCGGCAAAGAGATCGGGGGCGAAGGTGGAGAGGCCGAGCAGATAGTCAGAGCCGTACATCACCATGTCAATGGCCAGGTCGTTGCCGGTGAGCACCATGAAATCGCTTCTGGTCTCATCACGAACCCGCAGACGCTCCCACTCCAGCCGCCTAGATAGGGAGGAGTGTTTGGCCCCTATACAGCTCGAGATCTCCATCAGAGACCGGTAGGCGGACAGGGAAACAATCCGGCCGTACGGCACAAACATCTCGCCCAGCTCGAACCCGATGAGGCGATCCAGCTCGGCCCCGATTGCGGCGTGGGCGTCGACCCACTGGGACTCCTCGATCCCCTTGAGACCGTTGGAAGGGAAGACGATCGTGACGCCACCGTGCTCGGCCACCTCAACGCATCGGGCCAGGTGAGCACTCAGGTCGAGGGGGTCACCGGCCTTGTCGGCGACATAGGCTCCGGCAACAAAATCCCCTTCGGTTACCGCCGCCGTGACAGTCAGCACCCGCTGTTTGGTCCCTTCGTCCAGCAACTGCACGTAGCCGGTATCCATGTTGACCGCCGGGGTCAGCCCGGCGTCTCGGGTTCTCGATACCTGAGTCTCGAAGGCGGACCAGTCAACGTCTCCTTCAGATGTGAAGGGGAGGAGAACTGCCGACATTCCCGTTATGCGGCGTCGGGGAACGATCCGTTCACTAGCGAATTGCTGGCCCATCCTAACTCTTGCCTCTAGACCGCAGTAGCGACCCCAGCGTGTCCGAAGTTGAGGCCGGCGGGGACACGTCTCTTCCGCTTATCTGATCGAGCAGGGCGCGGGCCGCAGCAATGTCGACCTCGTGGTCTGGCATCTCCGTGGCCGCTGGCGAGGCAAAGACCGAACAGAGTAGGTAGTGATCCCCCGCCTCCAGCTCTACAGCCAGGACGGGCACCGTGGAGTCGGGAGACATCAGGTTGGCGTTGAGGGGCAGGCGGCGGATTGATGCCTTGCGTTGTTCGCTGGACCCAAGGTCTCTGATGGCCGAACAACCGGCATCGCTGACCGCAACCCCCGGGGATTCTTCGGACCAATCGTCCTCGTCTCGGGCCAGGGCAAATCCGGTCTCGTGGGTCCGGACGGGTCGATCGGTTCGGACCCGATGGATCCGGTAGTGCCACGGCGCCGACCCCCATGTGACGGTGTCGATCCGGATGTCATCCCACGGATGCCAGGTGCTCCAGACCATCGAATCCGAGATCCCGGCGGCCTCGATCCCCATCCTGGTTCGGCGTTCTCCCGACTCGACCGTGACGGCCAGCGCCGAGTCGGTGAGGGGCGAACCAAAACCCGCCTCTACTTCCCCGCTAAACCCAAAGACGCTCGAGTAAGCGAACTTGCGGTACTTGGCACCCATCTGTTCAAAGAGACTGAAGTTGGGAGCGTGGCGGGCCACCTGAGCGACGGCCTGATGCTCATCGCTAGACACGACCCAGCACGCGTCCGGAATCGGGTAGGGCTCCTCCAATGGAACGAGTGGCTCCTCATCGGCGGTCCAGAAGGGATGGTCAGCGGAGGCCGCTAGGCCGGTGAACGCCTTCATACTCCAGTAGGGCGATCCGGCCGAGTTGTAACTCTCGCACAATCGCCGATTGTCGTAGGCGTAACCGACCGACAGAACCCCGTCACGATCGCTGATCGGCCACTGGGACCACCACCGGAGATTCCTCATGGCCAGCCCCCTGGCCTCGCCCCACGGTATGGCCTCGACGTCGGCCCACGCCAGGGCGCCCCAGAAGCTAGACACCGCAAATCGGTACGTCATGCTGCGGCCGTAGGCAATGGCCGCTCCGTCCGTGCCGAACCAGTGGCGAAAGTCTGCCGCGAATCCGGCCGCCCGCTCCAGGTACGCCTCGGCCCGGCTCGCCACGCCAAGCCCGATATCGGCGGCGGCCGCGTACATCAGCCCGTAGGTGTGGAAGGCAAACGGTACGTAGTAGTCGACGTTGGCGATCACCCCGTCCGCGTACCAGTGCCGGCCGCGCCTCATGGATTCGATCCGCTTCCACGACTCGTCAACCCGACCCCGATCGAACGGCACACCGACCCTCTCCAGGCCGAGCCCAACCAGGATGCGGAAGAACTGCCAGTTATTGTCGACCGGCTCGAACTCCATGATGCCACTCAGCCAGGCGGCCAGGCGATCCTGGGCCGCCCGATCCATGGCGTCCCACGTTTGCTCCGGACAGAAGGCGAGGGCCAGGCCGATGGCCGCCTGCTCCACCATCCGCTGGTCGGGGGATGCGGCGACCGGTCCCCAGTACTCCGCCGATTCCGGATTCGTGCCGGAGTCCAGGCCCGCCACGATCCGGTCCCAGTGGGCAAACTCTCCCCCGCCGACGGTCAGGGGCACAATCCCGTAGAGGGGCCGGGCTAAGCCCTCTAGCTCGGCCACCCGCTCGGGGAATACTGCCGAGTAGCTGCCGAGCGACACCCTGGCCCCTCCGGGACTCGTGTGGGCGGTGAGAGGCTTGTACAGATTTCTGACCGCCCGCTGGGCGTCGTCGCGGCTAGCAAAGGGGTTTCCGGCCAGCGGATTGGCTCGCGGGTTGGGGCTCACGCCATCGTCTCCAGGTCGGCCGCGGTTACGGGGTGAAGGAGGGGCTGGCCCGCCCCGTAACGCTCGATCTCGCCGACCGCCAGCTCCCCCATCCGCGGCAGCTCATTGCCGAGCGAACCGAAGATGTGGGGCGTGAGCACGACATTATCCAGGTCGTAGAGGGGCGATTCGGGTGGCAAGGGTTCGGGCTCTGGGGTATCGATCAGGGCGCTTATCCGCCCGGAGACCAGCTCCGCCTCGAGGGCAACTGGGTCAACCAGCGAACCCCGGGCCGTGTTGATCAGCCAGGCCCCGTCCCTCATCTCGGCCAGTTGGGCAGCCCCAATCATGTGGCGAGTGGCATCAAGGGCCGGGGCGTGGATCGAGACGATGTCGCTGCGAGCGCACAGGATGTCCAGGTCAACCGCCGAAACCCCGAGGAGGTCCGCCTCCTGGGAGGTAATAAACGGGTCGTACAGAAGAACATCGCAATCGATAGTCGCCAGTCTCTCGATCACCAGGCGGCCGATGGTCGACGCTCCAACGATCCCTACGGTTCGGCGGTTGTTGCCGATGGTCGCCAGGTTGACAATCGCCCGAGAGCGTCCCCGGTCGCGCCGGTGTCGATCCCGAATGCCGAAGACGTCCTTGCCAATCATTATGATCGCGGCAAAGGTTGCCTCGGCCACGGGAATGGCGTTCGCCGGGGCGGCTGTGGTCACTATCACCCCGGCCTCAAACAGCTCAGGGGTTACGATCCCCTTCACGGTTCCGGCGGCGTGAGCCACCAGTTTCAACCTTGGCATGGCGGCGAGTTCTCGGGCCCCGATCGGGCCGCAACCCCACGAGGTGAGGAGGACCTCGATCCCGGCGGCCTGAGCGGTTCCCAGCTCGCCTATCGAGGCCACGGGAATCGGGTTGACGACCGTCCCAGCACGTCTAAGGCGACCGACCAGGGAGTCTCCCAACAGGACATCAATGAGCCCCGGCATCATCATGAGCCCCACTCGTGCCTCGTTCGCGTCTACCTCTTTCCCCATCGGTTCTATCAATCCCCTAGTCCAACTGAGCCTGTGCCGTCACGTTAGCCCAGACCCATCCGCTGGACCTTTTTGGGATTCGTGGCCTAAGCGGTTTTGGAGCGGACCAACGCTTTGAGACAGACTGGGCCAATGCCGACCGATGACCGCACAGACCTGGTGACCCCGAGGGGCGCCTTCCCTCTTGTCCGGGTGGCCAACGGGTTCGCCTTCGTTTCCGGTACCAGCTCCCGACGAAGCGATGGCTCGTTCGCCGGGGCCTCAGCCGACGATATGGGCACCACCAGTCTCGATATTGTCGCCCAGACCAGGGCCGTTCTCCACAACATCGAATCGATCCTGGCCACCATCGGTCTGGACAGAAGCGACCTTATCGAAGTCGGAGTATTCCTGGTCAGTATGAACGACTTCGGGGGATTCAACTCCGAATGGGCCGAGTTTTTCGGTGAGTCCGCCCAGGGCGATCGTCCCGCTCCAACCCGCACCACCGTGGCCGTCCACCAGCTACCTCATCCCCACATCCTGGTCGAGATGAGGGCAACCGCCGCCCTGAGGACCGCCCACTGAGATCGTAGTCAAACCAGAAGGGGACCAACCATGAGCAAGCTCCAGAAACCGTTCAGCTTTAGTCAGTGGATCGAGGACAACGCCGACAAGCTCAAGCCACCGGTATCCAATCAGGTCGTCTGGGAGGACAGCGACCTGATCATCATGGTGGTCGGTGGGGGCAACGAGCGGGTCGACTATCACGACGACCCTCTAGAGGAGTTCTTCTATCAGCTGAAGGGATACATGTTTCTACGCATTGTTGATGCGCCAGGGGAGCCAGCGTACGACTTCTCCATTCGGGAGGGCGAGATCTTCCTCCTTCCCGCCAACGTTCGCCACTCCCCCCAACGCCCCGACCCAGACAGCATCGGGCTCGTTGTCGAGTACGCCAGACCCACCGGGGCACTCGACGGGTTCGAGTGGTACTGCTCTGACTGTCATCAGCGGGTACACCGGGTCGAGGTGCAACTCAACTCCATTGTCCGCGACCTTCCTCCGCTGTTCGATGCTTTCTACAACGACGAGGCGGCCCGCGCCTGCGGCCACTGCGGTACCGTCCACCCCGGCCGGGTATGAGCCAGACCCCCGAGCGATCCCGCCGGATCGACATCCACGCCCACTTCTATCCCCTGATAGGCCGCAAACAGGGGGACATGCTCGGGCTCGACGAAGCCCCCTGGCTCCGTGACGACGGCGACGGTACCGGCTTCATGATGGCAGGCAATCGGGAATACCGCCCTATCGAGGCTCCCCTATGGGATTCTGCGGCCCGACTAGAGCAGATGGACTCAACCGGGGTGACCACCCAGGTCATGTCTGCCACCCCGATGCTGTTTTCCTATGACGCGGAACCCAGGATCGCCGCCCGCTGGGCCTCCATGGTCAACGACCTGGCGGCCGCAATGTGCGAGGCCGACCCGGCCCGACTCAAGACCCTGTGCCAGGTACCCCTACAGGATCTGAGTCTCGCCTGCACCGAGGCCAGTCGGGCTAAGGCCAGCGGGCACGTCGGTGTGCACATCGGCAACCATGTGTCGGGACGGAACCTGGACGACCCCGACCTGGTGCGATTCCTGCACCACTGCGCCGACGAGGAGATCCCAATCCTGGTCCATCCGTGGGACATGATGGCCCCAGAACGGATGTCGAAGCACATGCTCAGCTGGTTGGTCGCAATGCCAGCCGAGACCCACCTGGCGATCCTGTCGATCATCCTGTCTGGTGTCTTCGAGCACCTACCCGAAACCCTCAAGATCTGCTTTTGTCACGGTGGCGGCAATTTTGCCGCCCAGCTTGCTCGGGTCGACAACGCCTGGCACCGGCGCGACATCATCCGGGCCGACTGCCCCCGTCCCCCGTCGGAGTACACCGACCGATTCAGCGTCGATTCTGCCGTGTTCGGAGACGACGCCCTACGCCTCCAGGTGGCCGTGATGGGCGAAGACCGGATCATGATGGGGTCTGACTATCCCTTCCCCCTAGGTGAGATCGAGCCGGGTCGCCTGATCGATAGTC
Organism: Hyalogyrina grasslei; assembly: GCA_034780735.1. Lineage (NCBI taxonomy): Eukaryota > Metazoa > Mollusca > Gastropoda > Hyalogyrinidae > Hyalogyrina > Hyalogyrina grasslei. The sequence continues at coordinate 24,212 of JAUZSW010033345.1, forward strand.
ACCCGGACCTCGATGAGCCCACCAGATCCAAGCTGCTCTACGACAACGCCTACCGTTTCTTCGGCCTCGAGGACTAGGGCTTCCTCTTGAAGCGGCCCGTGATCGCGGGGACTAGTCCCCGACGAAAGCCCAGGAACAAGATGATGGTTATTACCCCGTAGAGAACCTCACGTAGCTGGGCGTACGAATCAAGGATCTCGTCAAGCACCGTGAACGCCACCGCCCCAATAACCGGGCCAAGCACGGTACCGATCCCCCCGAACGACAGCATCACCAGAGTGCGCACGTCAACCGATCCAAAGGAGTACGTGGTGTCCCCGATGAAGCCCCGGTAGTGGGCAAACAGGGCTCCGGCGATACCCAGCATGGCTGACCCGATCACCCCGGCGTAGACCCGATACTTGGTCACATCGACGCCAGCCAGTTCGGCCGCCACCTCGTCGTCCTTCAGGGCCCGAAACGCCCTCCCGATATGAGACCGGTGGATGAGAAGGTAGATGACCAGGTAGACCACCAGCAGGAGGAGGAATACGTAGTACGGCTTGACCAGGTCCCGCAGTATGGTCCCCGACCCGGACTCGATCGGCAGTCCATTCTCGCCTCCGGTCAGGTCTCCCTTGCCGATGATGAAGCTCTCGAACGAGAGGGAGAAGGCGAGGGTGACGATGCCGGTGAAGATGGTGTCCAACGATCGACTGACGGCCACCCAGCTAAGCAATCCGCCAACCAGAGCGGAGCCCAGCCCGGCAATAACCATCGAGATCAGCATGGGGATGCCCACACGATCGCTGAGGATGGCCGAGGTGTATCCACCGATCCCCGCCAGGGCCCCCACGCACAGGAAGAGCTGGCCGGTGCTACCAAAGATGATGTTGAACGCTACCCCGTACGACGCAAAGACTAGGCCGGTGATAACCACGGTCATCATCGACTTCGAGTCCCCGGCGAAGAGGGGAACCAGGGCCAGGATCACGGCGACTAGCCCGATTGGGATGAAGCCGGACCGGTCGCGTTTGGTGGAGACCGCGGATTTCGTGTTAGCCCCCTCTACCGTCTTGGTTCCCATCATGTGTTGGCTCCAAACAACCCGCCGGGCCTCAGCACGATCGTCACCGCCGCCGCCACAAGCAGGACAATCGACGTGATGTACGAACCGATATAGAAGGCACTGACGGTATTGACTACCCCCAGGATGATGCCAGCGGCAAAGGCCCCTGGCACGCTCCCCAGTCCTCCGACCACCTCCACGATCAGGGCCAGGATGGTAAGGCTTACCCCGGCCGTCGAATCCACCGGGGTGGTCATGGAGCGGGTGACGGCGACTGCCCCCGCCAACAGGCCATACAGACCAAGCACCATGGTGCGGGCCAGGGCCGGATCGACCCCGCACAGTTCGGCCCCCTGCTCGTCCTGGATCACCGATCGCGTGGCCCGGCCGACCGTGGTGTGGCGGAAGAATAGGAGGAGTATCAGGCCGATTAGCAGGGTCACCCCGGCGGCCACGATAGATCCCCGCCTCATGTTCACTCCGAGGATCTAGATGGGACCCCCGGCAATGCGCAGGGTCAGGGCCTCGATGGGGTACTTCCACTCCAGAACCCCGTCAATGACAAACCCAAACCCGAGCATGAGCAGGAGCCCCAGAAGGACCCGGCTCTCCCCCTTCTCCTTATAGACCGGCTGCATCAGGGTGCGGTCGACCAGGATGCCCATCAGGCCAACCGCTACAACGCCAGCGAGTATGGCGAGCAGCGTCGGCACGCCACCATCCATCAGGCGCGAGATCACGATGGCCGAAAACACCGCCATCTGGCCGTGCGCCAGATTCACGACCCCGCCGAGCCCGTAGACCAGGGTCAGACCGACCCCAAGCATCCCAAACTGCAGGCCAAGCACCAATCCGTCCAGCACTACCGGAAGCATTCGATCCTCCTCATCAGACGCCGAGGTACGCCTTGCGTACCCCCGGGTCGTTTCCTAGCTCGTCCGAGGTGCCGGACAGCTCGATCCGTCCGTGGTCCAGCACGTAGCCACGATCGGATAGGTCGAGGGCCAGGGGAACCTGCTGCTCGGCCACCAGGATGGTCAGCCCCTCATCCTTCAGCCTTCCCAGGGCCTCGTAGGCCTGGGCCGCCAACAGGGGGGAAAGCCCGGTGGTCGGCTCGTCGAGTACCAGGAGTCGCGGCTTTGACATCAGGGCCCGGCCAACGGCCAGCATCTGCTGCTCTCCGCCGCTCATCGTTCCCGCCGCTTGGGTGGTTCGCTCACCGAGGCGCGGGAATAGCTCGAACACCATGTCCATCTGGGCCTTATCGGGCCGCTTGGGATAGGAACCGATCATCAGGTTCTCTCTCACCGACATCTGGGGGAACAGATGACGCTCGGCCGGAACGTAGGCCAGCCCCTGCCGGGCCGCCCTGAAGGTCTTGATACCGCTTATGTCCTTACCCGCGAACTCAACCCGGCCAGCCGACGCTCCCAGAAGGCCGCAGATGGCCTTGAACATGGTGGTCTTACCGGCTCCGTTGGACCCAATAACGGCAACCGCTTCGCCCAAGCCGACCCTCAAGGACACCTCGTGAAGAACGTCCTCGCCCAGGTATCCGGCCGACAGGTTATCGACAACCAGCAGATCGGTCATGTCCGCTTCCCCCTCACTTTGTTGCCCCCTCGTGCTTTATCTCCTGGCCGAGGTAGGCGGTAACCACCTCGGGTTCGACCATCACGTCGGCGGGTAGCCCGTCGGCCAGCACCTTGCCGAAGTTCAGTACGACGACCCGCTCCGCCAGTTTCATGACCGCCTTCATCACGTGCTCGACCCAGATCACCGTGACACCCAGCTGATCTCGGGCGGTACGGACGATATCAATCGATGCCTGGAGTTCGGTGTCGTTGAGGCCCGCCATCACCTCATCAAGCAGGAGTAGCCGGGGCCGACCAGCCAGGGAACGGGCCAGTTCCAGGAACCTCTGTTGGTGGAGGTTCAGCGATTCGACCTCAAGGGATGCGTAGTCGCCGAGCCCCACGAAGTCGAGGGCCTCATCGGCCCGTTCGTGCGCCACGGCGTCGGCTGGTCTCCCCCCGGGGGTGCCGAAGGTGGCCCCAACCACTACGTTCTCGTGCACGGTCATCGACTCGAACACCCGCGGGGTCTGTAGCACCATCGAGATCCCCTTCTGGCGCACCAGGTGGGCGCGCAGAGAAGCGATCTCTTCCCCCCGGTAGCGAATACTGCCCCGGCTGGCGGGCTGAAGCCCGCTTATGGCCTTGAGGAGGGTGCTCTTACCCGCCCCGTTGGGGCCGACGAGGGCGAGTATCTCGCCCTCGTCGACTTGGAGGTCTACCCCGTCAACTGCGGGCATGCCTCCGAAATGCTTTTCAACGCCCGAAAGCTCCAGAAGCATCTCTAGATGCTACGGGACGAAAGGCTCAAGCACATCAGAGAGGAAGAGCTTCTCTGGGTACCAGTCACCAGCCTCGTTCAGGCCGTCGGGGGCCGGGCCCGATCCCACCCGCACCAGGAGCAACTGCGAACTCGCTAGCTCGCCCCACTCGGTCCAGCTCAGCGGCGAAGCCATTCCTGGAAGGTCATAGGTCTGGGTGTGCAGGAAGTCGCCGATAGCGGCGGGATCATCCCCCACCTCCGAAACGGCCCCGGCCAGCATGTGGACCACGTTATATCCGACAACGGCATCGTCTTCCATGAACGGCTGCCCGGAAGACTTGATGTAGCGAGCGGCCAGTTCCGCGTAGGAATCGCTGAAGTAGTCGGCGCAGCTGTAGTCGACGTAGCGATCGATTGCCGCGTCACCGACCCCCTCAAGTACGGCGGCCATCGAGGCCGAAGGGCCAGAGACCGGAACGTCCATACCTAGATCAGCGGTTTGGAGAATAATTGGTCCAGTTCCAGGCGGATGCCCTGTGGCCAGGATGATATCCGGGTCGAACTCTTCAAGCGAACGCAGGTAGGTGGTGAAGTCTTTTTCGGGTACCGGAGCAACCTCGATCTGCAGCTCCACCCCGTCCATCGCCCCGAACGCTGCCTCGGCGGCCGTCTTGAACGACTGGCCCCAGCCGTAGTCGGCGATGATGGCACCAATCTTGGTATAGCCCTGGTCGGCGGCCAGCTGAGCCCACGGCTCGGCAATCATGGGGGCGGCCGGGAGACAGGTCCGGAAAGTGTACCGACTGTCCTTAGTCAGGATGGCCGACGAACCGGCCTTGCTTAGGAAGAGCGGGATCTTAGCATCCTCGGCGATGCTGGTCGTAGCCTGACCGATGCCAGACGAGATGGTCCCCGCTACCGCAATCACCCCTTCCTCGTGGAGTTTCTGCATCTGGATGACAGCCTCTTCAGCATCGGACTGATCGTCGATAATGATCAGCTCAAGCGGGCGTCCGTCGACGCCTCCGTCGGCGTTGATCTCGTCCACCGCCATCTGCATACCGGTACTCGAAGCAATGCCCCACTGGGTGAACGGTCCGGTCAGGGATGTCAGGGACCCTATCTTGATTGGCTCGCCGCTTGCTTCTTCACCACCGCCCTCATCGGTTACGTCATCGCTGCTGTCCGCCTCGTCGCCGGCCCCCTCGTCGGCGGCCCCCTCGTCGGCGTTGTCGGAAGCCGCTCCACTGGTTTCTGATTCGGCCCCTCCCGTCGAAGCATCACCATCGCTCGAAGTGCTGCCGCACGAGGCGGCGACGAGGGCTAGCGCGACCAGAATCCAGGTCCACGAAAATCGTTTCTTTTGCACAGTTCCTCCAGAGTAACGGGCACCTAGAGTCCCCAGTGCGCTAGTCCCAGCACACCTGATGCCCGGATCGATGTCTACCACAAACCGTGTCGGTCGACAAGTAGTCGGGGACACCAACCAAGCTCAGCCACGATGACAACCAGTGGGACCAGTTCCCGTTTACTGTCGCCTATCCCTCGTTACTTCTGACCCCTCGTTGCCCGCGCCCAGCGTCTCGACCCGCCCAACATCCTGCGACCTCACCTTGGCCCTCAGACCGGAGAAGTCGACAAGTCGCCGGGACGACTCAGCTCGATTCCGTGCTAGACAGGACCGGTGACCGCCTCTGTCAGACCCAACGAATTTCGACGCCTACTCGGGGCTTCCGCCCTATCCAACCTGAGCGACGGGATTCGTATGGTGGCCTTCCCACTCCTTGCGGCCTCCATGACCCAGAACAAGCTGGCCATTGCCCTGGTGGCCGCCGCTGGCATGGCGCCCTGGCTGGTCTTCGGCCTATACGCCGGATCGCTCGCCGATCGGGTGGATCGTCTAATCCTGCTCCGATCGGCCAACGGGGCCCGGGCTATCCTGCTGTCGCTCCTGGCGGTACTCATCGCCACCGGCCGGGCCACCGTGGCCCTGGTCGGGCTAGCCGACTTCGTGTTGGGGGTCGCCGAAGTATTGACCGACTCCACGGTGTCTGTGATCACGCCCTCAGTCGTGGCCCCGGGCGATCTAGATCGGGCCAATTCCCGGCTCGTAGCGGCAGAGATTCTCGGCAACGAGCTGATCGGACCCGCCGTCGGTGCCACCCTGTTTGGGGTTGGAGCTGCGCTCCCCTTTGTTACCAACGCCGGGCTGCTGTCCACCGCCTTCCTCCTCCTGGCCGGGATCGGGCTGATGACCCCATCCGGCGTTGCGACCAACGCTACGATCCCCGGCGCCTGGGACGGGCTGCATCTCATCCACCAGAATCATCAGCTTGGGGGAATCACCGCGGCTAGCGCCCTCCTCGGGGCTATCGACGCCGCCTGGTTCACCCTCCTGGTCGTCCTAGTAGACGAGACGCTCGGGCTCGGCGCCCACTACTTCGGGATCCTGCTGGCCGTGGGGTCCGGCGGCGGGCTGGTCGGGGCATGGCTCGGCGAGCGCTTGGTGCGGTCGCTGCGCTCAATTGGGGTAGCGGTGTTCGTCTCAATGGCGCTATCCCTCGGCCTGGTCGTGATGGCTCCCGGAATCGGGACCGTGGCCGTGGCCCTGATTGTCACCAGCGCCGGGTTCGCCGTCTGGAACGTCAAGGCGGTCACCGCCCGACAGAGGCTCACTCCGGATCATGTGCTCGGCCGGGTCACCGCCACCTATCGGGTCATCGTGGTCGGATCATCGCTCGCTGGCATGGTGGTGGGCGGGGCCTTCGCCCAACGGTTCGGCCTACTCCCCACCCTGGCCGGTGCTGGGTTCCTAGCCCTTCTTGCTAGCCCTGTTGTAGCCCTCAGCCTCGGGAAACCTGCAGCGGTGCCGGGGGGCGCGCCAACTTGAGGGGGCGAGTCCCAGCCAAACCTGGTGCGGTGCCGCCGGCCAAACCTGGTGCGGTGCCGGGGGGCGCGCCAGGTTGGGGTGGGCCCCGACCAGAGTGTCACAGGGCGTCAGTAATCTCGCCTCATGGCGAGAAAGCAACGGCAAGACGCAGAAGGAACGTGGCACCATCTCACAAGCCGTGGTGTGAGAAGGTTGCCAATCTTTGGATCCGATATTGATCGGCGGGTGTTCCTCGGTTACCTGCGAGACATTGGCGACGACTTCGGGGTCGAGACCCACGCCTTCTGCCTGATGGACAATCACTACCACATCATGGCGTGCTCGACCCGGGGCGAGATCTCAGCAGCGATGCGGTCCCTCGGCAGTCGGTACGCCCAGTACTTCAATCGTCAGCACGGCTTCTCGGGAACCGCCTTTGAGGACCGCTTCTTCTCCGAGCCACTAGACGCTGACGAGTCCGTACTCCGGCTCAGCCGCTACATCCACCTGAACCCACTCGACGTTGACCGACACCAACCCCCGAGTGAGTACCCCTGGTCGAGCTACGGCTTTTACCTGGGCACTCGGCCCACTCCCCGCTGGTTGCAGACCCGGCTGGTTCTATCCCTAGCTAATGGTCCCATGGGGTACGCTCGGTATGTCGAACCCGACTCGGACCTGGACCAGCTTCGCATTGGAACCGCCGAACCGGCGCAAGAATCCGATCCGAACGCCATCTTGACCAGGATTGATCGGACCGTCGCCACCGCTTTCCAGGTACAACCTACCGACCTGGCGTTGGCCCGCCGAGGATCAAGGAACTACCCCCGGGCAGTGGCCGTATACCTTGCCGCCTCCCACCCGGATCTGCCTCGAATCCAGGTCGCCTCCCACTATGGGTTCTCTTCGGTTGCCGGGGTGAGAAGCGCCGTGTCTCGATTGGGACGATCTCTCAAATCCGATAGCTCCACCGCCTCCCTGATCGATGAGGTGAGTCACGGCTGGCGCGGTGCCGGGGGGCGCGCCAAGTTCAGGTGAGCTCTAGTCGGGCCACCGTCTCCCCGTCTTCGATCTCACCGGTCGGGACGAATCCCAGCCCCTCATAAAGCGGCCGAGGTGACCCCTTTCCCTCCACCCAGCTGACCATCAGGACCTCGCTCCCATCCTCGCGGGCCTTGGCAATCACTTGCTCGACAACCCGGCGACCGATACACCTGCGCTGGTGGCGGCGGTCGATCAGCAACCGCCACAGGTATACCTCCGGGTGGGCCGTCGTCATCTCGGACACCATGACCATCCCGGCGAGCACACCGTCGGCCTCGATGGCCCGCACCCATGGCACCAGCGGGGCGGCGTTTTCGAGCGGCGGGTATGCCACCTCGGTCAGCGACGCCATGACCGGGGCCACGAACCTCTCCTGACTGTGATGCGTGCGGCACTCCCTCAGCCGTTTGTGATTGCCTGCGGCCACCTCGACCAGCTCGATCCGGCTCGGTGGCTTCTGCGGCCGGTCCTTCCACTCCCGCCAGTGAGCCCGGGTCAGCCCGTAGAGCAGATCGTCGGTGTTGTCGTCGCCCACCCAGTAGGACAGGGCCGTCCTCCCCTCGAAGGCGAACCCGTTTCGCTCGATCACCATGGCCGAGGCGTGGTTGTCGGGATGGAGCATGGCCGAGATCCGGGTCAGGGCCTCGTCTGAGAACAGGCGGTCAACCAGTGCCCCTACCGCCTCCGACGCGTAGCCCCGGCCCCAGTGAGACGAGGCGAAGGTGTAGCCGATCTCCATCGATCGGCCGCCCCAGGTGGGCCGCAGGGCCAGATCCCCGTAGATCTCAGAGTCGTCGGCACTGGCCACGGTGAGCATGTACCACTCGTCCGACTTCGGCTCCCCCATCTCGATTGAGTCGACCACGATAGCTTCCGCTCGCTCCCGGGGGTAGGGGGTGGTGAACGACTGGTAGCGGGCCACCTCCGGGTCGCTTCTGCGCTCCACCAACGCATCCACATCTCCGGGGCGGGTGGATCGGATCAGCAGGCGGTCGGTTCGGATCTCCATCGCGACAAGCTACCCGATGTCGCCAGATCGCAGCCGGGAAATACGCTCCGGCCCGCCAGGCAGGCGCTTGGCCAGGTTGCTCGTGGGCTCTACCACCCTCCAAAAGGGCGACACCTCGCTGGCCGGAACCCCAGCATCAAGCGCCTCGATCCCTATGTCGGCGACGATGCGCAGGTTCATACCGGTCATGACCGGGCAGGACCCGTCAGCCCCGTGGCGCTCGGCCAGGCGTCTCCGAAGCTCGGTGAGGGTCAGGGTCTCGTCATCACCCAGCTCGTCGATTAGCGCCCCGATGTCCTGGGGGCTCGGGATCAGCACCGTTGTCCCGGCCTCCAGATCGGCGAACCGCTTGTCGTTGACCCTGGTGTAGGTAGGGCGGGCGGAATCGAACTTCTGCTGGGGCGTCTTTGGACTCATCCGGCCGTCTCCTGAGCGTCGATGGGCCACTGGATCTCAGTCCGAAGGTCGGCCTCGTCGACGTCGGCCGGGCTGTTCAGGTAGATCTCACGCCCGGGGCCGGTCTGGGCGTGGCCCCGCTCGAGAATCCATGCCGCCACGGAGGCGTAGGTGTCGCCCATCTCGGAGTACGAGCCCTCGTGAATGATTGATGCCACCGGACCGCCCGGGATCTCCAACAGCTCAATTCCTGCGTCTGACATTGGGCCAGTATCCGCATCGGCGAGGGCCGTCGCCGCGACGGGGACAGCCATCGAGATATCTCCCGGGTTGTCCGCCTCGGGGGCTCGGTGGAAGATAACAAACGGGTCACCGACTGGGCCTAGGCCCCGCTCACCGAGGAAGCCTAGAACGGAGCCAAAACCGGCCGGGATCTTGGCAAATACCTCCTCGTAGCTGGTTTGGGTTCTATAGGCCGCTACGTGCTGGGAAGGAACTGCCTTGATGGAAACGGTGTTGGACATGGTGATCTCCCTTCGAGATCGAAGGTCGCGGAGTTCCGCGACCTTCCGGTTGTAGTCGTCCCGCTGGCGAACAAGCTCAGCGAGGTGTGACTCCAACAATCCATCCGAATCGCCCCCTTCGACGACCTCGGCGATCTGCGCCAAGGGCATGTCCAGGATGCGGAGAGACCGGATTATCTGCGCCCGGGCCAATTGCTCGACCCGGTAGTAGCGATACCCGGACTCGGAGTCCACGAAGGCTGCCGGCAACAGGCCGGACTCGTCGTAGTTCCGCAACGACTTCACCGACAAGCGGGAGGCGGTGGCGAACCGTCCGATGGGCATCAGGGTGGCGTGGTTGGTTGCGCCGTTGGAAGTTGGAGTCACATCGACCATGCTCAGGCCTCCCCTAGTGGGAGGGTCAAGAGATTTCTCTGCCGTGTCCATTGGCCAATCCTATCCTCAACCTGTAGCGTCCTCTGAGGACGCGACAGGTTGAGGATCACTGTCACACCTGCTCCGTAGTATTCGTCCATGGTCACACCAAAGCGCTCAGATCCGGGAAACCGTTGGTATCACGTCATGAATCGCGGGGTCCGAAGCCTCCTAATCTTAGCCTCGACCAAGGATCGCACGGTCTTCCTCAGCTATTTGGCCCAGTTGGATTCGAAGTTTGGGGTCGAGGTTCATTCCTACTGCGTGATGAGTAACCACTATCACCTCCTCCTCTACTCAAGGGAGGGCAATCTCTCGGCGGGCATGCAATGGTTCGCCTCCCACTACGCCCGCTACTTCAACCGGGAGTACACCTACTCCGGAGCTGTCTTCGAAAAGAGATTCCTATCTAAGGCTGTAACCAGCGACTCTCAGCTGCTTCAGGTCAGCGCATACATCCACCGGAACCCCCTTGACATCGAACCGAGCAGGGCTCTGGACTCCTACCCCTGGTCCAGCTATGCGTCCTATGTCGGAACCAGAATCCCGCCCCATTGGCTCACAACCGACGTCGTGGTTTCCTTGGCCAACGGGCCCAATCGATACCGAGAGCAGGTCGAGCATCTACCGCCGGGCTCGGTCAACGGACAGTTCATTGCGAGTTCGGGGGGAGAACCACGGTCTTGTGACCTTACGGAAAGCATCGACCGGGCGGTGGCCCAGGCAATGGGGGTCGAGGTTGCCGCCGTACACAAGGTACGGTCTGGGGTCAGCAATCCTCCCCGTGATCTAGCCATGACGCTGGCCAGCAAGAGCGGTCTTCTCACAAGCGAACGGATCGCATCCCACTACGGGTTCGCCTCGACCCAAAGCGCCCGCCGCTCCGTCCAGCGGTCAACCAAACGAGTGGAAGGTAGCAGCCTCCTTGGGACTCACTTTGCAGCGCTGTACCAGTCTCTGTTCGATCACAACCTGTCGCGGCCTCAGATGACGCGACAGG
>JAUZSW010044455.1:0-34698 GCA_034780735.1 Hyalogyrina grasslei
CCGGTACGGAGGGTGCATCATGACAAGAACGGTCAAGGCAGCGTTCGTGGGGTTGGTCGGCCTCGCCCTTTTGGCGGCAGCGTGCAGCGGTACGAGTGACGGGTCCCTGGATGCGGTCCCGGGTCCGGCTGTCACCGATGACGTTGACACCTCTGAAGCCAACGCGACCACTCCGGCGGTAACCGAGCCGAGCCCTAAGGGAACCGACCCCCCGTCGGGTGATGATGGCGACTCGAGCGGTATCGTCATGACCTTCGACGGTGCCTCGACTGCCGTTGGGGCCGTCGGGTGGGCGCCGGTGATCGGGGAGTGGAGCATCGAGGAGGATTCGACCTCCCCCAGTCCGCCCGGAGTCTACGCCCAGCTTGGTACGAGCAACCTGGCCCCGCCCCCCGAGGCCGCGGGCGACCTCTTCGGCAGTGACTACTACGAGTACCTCGACAACATCGATGCCTACGAGATCTTCCCCTCAACGCTCATGACCGACGGCACCTTCGCTGACGTTGAGGTCACGGTTTCCTACAAGCCGATCTCGGGAAACATCGATCATACCGGCTGGATCATCTTCCGGGCCCAGGGTCCCGCTGATTACTACATATTCCGGTGCAACGTGCTCGAGGACGACTGCCGTCTTTGGACCTACGTGGACGGTGATCGCTCCAGCGTTTACTCCGCCAAGGTCGGAGGCCAGAACACCGGGGAATGGCAGACCGTGCGGGTGCGGGCGGAGGGTAACCGGATCCGGGCCTGGTGGAACGACAGGGAGGTTATGGACTTCGTCGACGACACCTTCGGCGGTGCTGGTCAGGTGGGCCTGTGGACCAAGGCAGATGCTGTCACCTACTTCGACGACTTCAGCGCCGTCGAGCTCTAACCCAACCCCGTCATGGCGCCTCATCCCGACGACCTACGCCTCGAAGCCAACGGGCTAACCCGACGCTACGGCAAGCTGATTGCCGTGGATCGGCTGAGTTTCGAGATGGCGGGCCCGGGCGTGGTTGGCCTGCTTGGTCCCAACGGGGCGGGCAAGGCTACGGTGATCCGGATGTGCACCACCGCCCTCGCCCCCTCCGCTGGCCGGGTCACGGTGGCCGGTCACGACGCGGCGGACCGTTCCGACCTCGTAAGGGCTTCGCTCGGGTACCTGCCCGAGTCGATCAGCCTGCCAGCCGAGTCCCGGGCGGTGGAGGCCCTGGAGTTCGTCGGTCGTCTGAGGGGGCTCCGAGGGGTAGCGCTCCGCTCCGAGGTGGACGGCTGCCTGAGTCGGGTCGGCCTGGCCGACAAGGCGAATCGGATCATCAAGACCCTTTCTCACGGGCAGCGTCGGCGGGTCGGCCTGGCCTCGGCCCTCATCGGCGATCCCCCGATCCTGGTGTTGGATGAGCCGACCGTTGGGCTCGACCCGGCCCAGCTTGTCACCATCCGTTCCCTGATCAGTGAACTGGGCCGAGATAATCTTGTCGTACTATCCAGCCATATCCTCTCCGAGGTCGAGGCCCTGTGCGATCGGGTACTGGTCATCAATGAGGGTCGCCGGGTGGCCTACGGTCCGCCCCGAACCCTGGCCGCCGATCTGGGGGTCCAGCCGACCGTCCAAGTGACCGCCGGGCGGATCGGGGCGCAGGACCTGGCCGAGGTCGTCCGACGCTCCCTAGGTCCTGAGTCAGAGGTGGTGGTGGATGAGGGCAGGGGACTCGCCAGTGCCACGACCCAAGCCGACCCGTCCGCCACGCCAGCCCTCGCCCGGGCGCTGGCCGAGCGGGGGCCGAGATGCATGAGCTCCGGGTGGACTATCCGACGCTGGAGGAGCTGTTCGTCCGCCTGGTTAGCCAGGCGGACGATGATCGACGGGACGCCCGATGAGATCGATACTGGCCATGGCCCGTCGCGACACGCAAAGCCAGATGGTCTCCGGTACCCCGTGGGCTGTGGCCGCCGCCTTCCTCGCCCTGTCGGGGCTTCTGCTGTGGATCGATGCCTCCGACTTCGCCGACTTTTCCCGCCGGGTCGCCGCCGACCCCCAGGCCCTGGCCGCCCTCAATACCACCGTGGCCCTGGTCCCGGCGATGGCGTCCAATCTCCTGCTAATCGGCGCGTTCACCGTGCCCTTCCTCACCATGCGCTCGCTCGCCGACGAGCGCCGCAGCGGTACCCTGGACGTGCTCAGGACCTTCCCCATCATCGACTCGCAGATCATCGTAGGCAAGTACCTGGCCCTGCTCGGGGTCGGCGGGCTTCTCCTGGGCGCCACCCTCGTTCAGCCCCTGGCCCTGTTCATGGCGGCGCCGCTCGACTGGTCGCACGTGATCACGGCCTACCTTGGGGTGGCCCTTGCGTTCACCGCCCTGCTGGCGATCGGGCTGGCGGTCAGCGCGTGGGCGCCGAGTGCCGGGGTGGCGGTTAGCACAACCTTTGGCCTGTTCATCGGCCTCTATATCCTCGATATCTGGGTGGGTACGGCCCCAACCGGCCTCGCCGGGATCGTGGCCAGATGGTCGCCGATCAGCCGCCTCGAGCCGTTCACCCAGGGGGTGTTGCGCCTCGATTCGGTCGCCTACTACCTGTTGGTGGACCTAGTGGCGCTGCTGGTCGCGTTGGTGGCCATGCGGCTGGAACGGAGGGTCGGATGAGGCGCTGGCCGGGCCCCCTGCGGTCCCTCATGCTGGCGGCGGCGGCGGTACTCATTCTGGCGGTCCTGGCGGCGAACGGGAGCGCCAGCGGAGACTTCTCGGCCGGGCAGACCTTCACTCTCAACGGCGAGACCAGAGCCTTCCTCGACGGTCTCGACGGCCCGGTCCACATCGAGGTTTTCTTCGCCGAGGGCCAGCCCGGATACGGGCGCGTGGCGGACTTGATAGATCGGTTCCGGTCCGAGAACGATGAGGTGGCCGTGACCTACCGCGACCCGGACGGGGAGCGGGCCATCGACCTCGGAGTGGTATCCGGGGCGGTCGCCGTGTCGAGTGGGGATGGAACCCCGGTGGTGGTTCGCACCCCGAACGAGGCTGACCTGATGGACCTGATCGCTCGGGCCACCGGTCGGGCGGCGCCGATGGTTGTCGACCATCGGGCCCCGAGCCAGCCCCTCCTGCCCACCCCGCTGGGGCGCCGCCTGCTCTGGCTGCTCCCTTCGGTTGCCGCCCCGCTGGCCGCGGCCGTGATCGGTCTGACCGTGACGGGGCGCCGCCGCCGGACCTAGAACGGGTGCTCGTCGATTGAGGTCTGGGCGATGGTGTGGTGGTTGTCGGACGATCCCCAACCTACCGACGGGTAACCGTTTTGAGCTGGGCGGCCGAAGCGTCTAGCGTTTGGCCATGGACCTGGACTACCCACCCGAAGCCGAAGAGTTCCGAATCGAGATCCGCCAGTGGTTGGAGGACAACCTACCCAGCGGCTGGTTCGAAGACGGATTCGAGATGGACGACGACGAGCGGAGTGCCTTCACCGACTCCTGGACGGCCAAGCTGTTCGGGGGAGGCTGGATCTGTGCCTCGTGGCCGACCGAGTACGGGGGCAAGGGACTGTCCACCATGGAGGCCGTCGTCCTCAACGAGGAATTTGCCAAGGCCGGTGCCCCCATGAGGGGGGATTTCTTCGGCGACACCCTGGTCGGCCCGACCATCCTTCGGTGGGGAAGTGAGGAACAGAAGAAGCGGTTCCTGCCGGGCATCCTGTCGGGTCAGACCCGCTGGTGTCAGGGCTTCTCAGAGCCCGAGGCCGGATCGGATCTGGCCTCGTTGGCGTGTCGGGCCGAGCTCGACGGCGACTAGTGGGTCATCAACGGCCAGAAGGTCTGGACCACTCAGGCCCAGCACGCCGACTACGTCTTCCTGATGTCCCGCACCGATCCCGACGTTTCCAAGCACGCCGGTATCTCCTACCTGCTGGTCCCCATGGATCAGGAGGGGGTCGAGGTTCGTCCGATCTATCAGGTGGACGGCTCGGGCGAGTTCAACGAGGTCTTCTTCACCGACGCCCGCTGCTCGACCGACAACGTGATCGGGGGCCTCAACAACGGCTGGAAGGTGGCCATGACCACCCTCGGTTTCGAGCGGGGCACCAGCGCCACCACCGGTTACCGCCGCTTCCAGACCGAGCTTGATGCCATCATCGAGACGGCCAGGGAGAACGGCCGCATCGACGACCCGGGTATCCGCCAGCGACTGGCCGCCGCCCAGACCAAGGTCAACATCATGCGCATCAACGGGCTACGCAGCCTCACGGCCACCCTGACCGGCAAGCGTGACCTGGGAGTAGCGGCCCTGTCGGCCACCAACAAGATGTTCTGGTCGGAGTATCACTGCGACGTTATGGAACTCTGGCTCGACATCGCCGGAATGGAGGGGCTGATCCTCGACGGTGAGTACGAGGCCGATAGCGACAACCCAAACCGCCGTCGGGGCTCGGCGTCCTACCCGGTAAACGCCATGCAGGCGGCCTTCTTCTTCTCCCGCTCGGAGACCATCTGGGGCTGGACGGCCGAGATCCAGCGCAACATCGTGGGGGAGAGGGTCCTCGGATTACCGAAGGAGCCCAAGCCGCCCAAGAAGTAGGGCGAAGTCGCTTCTTGTCGCTCAGTAGTGGGTGGGTAGCTCGTCGGGCATGAGGGCTACGCCGCTGCGGCGTTGGGTGTCGATCAGGTCGCGTTCACAGGTCCAGCAGAGGTACTCGGGGCGGGTGCTCATGATCGATAGCTGGGTGCCCCGGCTCTTCTCGACGATGGCCATAGGAGCGGCGTAGAATTCGGTTCCCCCGCACTGGGGACAGACGCGAACCGAGTCGCGGGGCCAGGCGTGATCGCACTCGCCGCAGGTCAGATGGATCTCCCCGTCGATCGACTTGCCGGTGAGATTCTCGCTCTCGGAACACTCCGGGCAGACGATTTCTGGAGTCATATTGGCAAACCCTACCCCCCTGATGCCCGGTTGGCCCGTAGAATTGCTACCTTGACGGCCGCTATGGAAACGCCCAATAATCCCCAAACCACGGCAACGACCGTGTCGACCAAACGCCGCCGCCGGTCCTGGGGGCAGCGATTCTTGTTGACCATTGGGGTCCTGGCCACCACGATGACCCTGCTCGTGGCCGGGGCGCTGGCCTACGGTGAGGGGAAGTTTGACGCCATCCCTCGTATCGATATTTCGAGCATCGAGACGGCTGAGACAGGGGAGGCCTCCAACTGGTTGTTGGTCGGAACCGACTCGCGAGAGGGGATCGATCCTGACGATCCCAACGCCGGGATCTTCCTGGGCGAACCGGTGAGCGGCAAGCGGACTGACTCGATCATCATTGCCCGGGTTGACCCGGCGCGGGGACGGATCGACCTTCTCTCCCTGCCACGAGATTTGTACCTGCCCATTTCGGGTACCGGGGGGACGGACCGGATCAACACGGCCTTTGTTCGCGACGGAGGGCCCGAGCGGCTCGTCGACACCATCGAGTCCAACTTCGGCATCCAGATCAATCACTACGCCGAGGTCAACTTTGTTGGCTTCCAGGACATAGTCGACTCCCTGGGCGGGGTACCGATCTGGTTCGACAAGCCGATGCGTGATGCCGGCTCGGGCCTGGCCATTGAGGTTGCCGGTTGTCAGACCCTGGACGGCTTCCAGGCGTTGGCCTTTGCTCGGGCCCGTCACCTCCAATACTTCGAGGACGGGGCCTGGCACGACGACGGGACGGGTGATCTTGGGAGAACCAGCCGCCAGCAGTACTTCCTGAGGCGGGTGGTCGATACTGCCATGTCTAAGCTCGATGTCACCGAGGTCTCCACCATCAACAACCTGCTCGATACCGGGGGCAAGAATCTGATCATCGACGAGGGGGCCCAGCCCTCCGATCTACTTCGCCTGGCCAATACCTTCTCCGATCTGAGCGGGGACCAGATCAACGGACACGCTCTGCCGGTCGAGGGCTTCCGGACAAGCGATGGCAAGGCAGTGCTCCGACTCCTGGCGGCCGAGGCTCAGCCCACCCTCGACATCTTCCGGGGCGTGCTTCCCGAGGATCCGATCCCGGCCGCCCCGGTCCCCCTAGAGGTGGCGGTGCTCAACGGCAGCGGGATCGCGGGCCAGGCGGCAACTACCGCCGAGCGCCTGGTGGCCTCGGGATTTGCGATCACTGCGGTCGGCGACGCCGAGGCCCCGGTGGCGGAGACGACGGTTCGCTACGAGCCCAGCTTCCAGCCCAGTGTGGATGCCCTCGTCGTTTCCCTGGGCTTCACCCCGGTCTTGGTGATCGACGAGAACACTATTGGTATGACGCTGACGACGGGGGCCGATCTGGCGGGCAAGCTCTCGACCGAAGAGCCGCCGGTGGCGACCACAACCCCGCCCGCGACCGAGGAGCCAGC
Source organism: Hyalogyrina grasslei (assembly GCA_034780735.1). Classification (NCBI taxonomy): domain Eukaryota; kingdom Metazoa; phylum Mollusca; class Gastropoda; family Hyalogyrinidae; genus Hyalogyrina; species Hyalogyrina grasslei. The sequence goes on from JAUZSW010044455.1 coordinate 6,353, forward strand.
GGCCGAGCCCACCGAATCCACGATCGGGGTCGTGCCCGAGGCCAGCCCCGAGGGAACCGCCTGCGGCTAAAGGAACACCCCCTTAACCGCGCATAGTGTCAGACCCCTTGCGCGGTTAGTTGGGCGGTTGTGGCGCCCAGGTCCTGAGCCTCGCCGAACTCAGAGCGGTAGCGGCTAGGCGTGGTCTTGGTTTCGTTGGCGAAGTGATGGCGCAGGGTGGCGGTGCTACCAAAACCGCACCGGGAGGCGACCTCGTCTACGGAAGCGCCCGAAGTTTCGAGCAGGTGCCGGGCGGCCCGCACCCGCTGCTGGGTGAGCCAGCGGTGAGGAGGAACGCCCATCTCGGCTCGGAACCGGCGGGCGAACGTTCGGGGCGACATTGAGGCGTGGCGGGCCATCATCGTGACGCTGAGGGGTTGGTCCAAGTGGGCTAGGGCCCAGTCGGTGGTGGGGGCGACGGAGGCGGCATCGGGGGCCGAAGGATCAGGTCGGTCGATGAACTGGGCCTGACCGCCCGAGCGGTGGGTCGGGACGACGAGTCGCTTGGCCACCCGGTTGGCCACGGCCGTTCCGTAGTCCCTGGCGATGAGGTGGAGGCCAAGGTCGAGCCCCGCCGCGCTTCCCGCCGACGTCAGGGTCGATCCGTTGTCTACATAGAGCACGTCGGGTTGGACATCAATGGCGGGATGGGCCGCTCTGAGGAGGTCAACGTAGCGCCAATGGGTGGTGGCGGCCTGACCGTCGAGTAACCCCGTGGCGGCCAGGACAAACACTCCCGAGCAGATCGATAGTATGCGAGCCCCGTTGGCGTGGGCGTGTCGAATGGCGTCGAGAAGTGCCCTCGGCGGGGCCTCCCCTGGGTCTCGCCAGCCGGGCAGGATGACGGTGTCGGCCGTCTCGATCACCGAGAGGTTGGTGGGGGCATTGATGGTGATCCCCCCGGCGCCACTGATGGGCCCGGGGTCGATCGATACCGCCTCGAACCGGTACCAATCCACCCCGAGCTCGGGGCGCGGGAGGCCAAACAACTCCGTGGCGACTCCGAACTCGAAGGTGCAGAGTTGGTCGTAGACAACGGCAACGACAGTCCGGTTTGGTTGGACGGGCATGGCAGGATCTTAGTCTCCAATGGCGTTCATGCCACTTGTTCCGAAACCATGCTGGTTCCAGAATGGGGGAAGACAACCGCGAGGATCACGTGACCACTCCCCAGAAGAATGCCCTAACCGAGACTCCGACTAGTACAGCAAAAGAGGCCGAGGCACACTTCTCGTCTCTGCTAGAACTGGAGACCGACTGCTGGGACACCCATGAGGCCCTTGCCCGAAGCAAGCCGGGCTTCGTTCTGATCGACGTTCGGGGCCCGGAGGCGTACGAGTCCGGCCACATCGAGGGTGCTATCAGTCTGCCCCACGGTCGCCTGATCGAGCGCAATCTCTCCGAGTACCCGACGGACACCCTTTTCGTCGTCTACTGTGCCGGGCCCCACTGCAACGGGGCCGACAAGGGGGCCCTGCGGTTGGCCAGGTTGGGCCGTCCGGTCAAGAAGATAATCGGCGGAGTGGAGGGGTGGATCGACGAGGGATTCGACCTGGTCGGATCCAATCGGGCGATCTTGGCGCGTTTCGGTGATGCTTGGATGGCCAGGGATCGCGATGCGCTGGCCCGCTGCCTGGCCTCCGACTGCTGGTACTCGCCGTCGGTGGCCGACCCCCCGGGGGCCGTGTCCCGGGGTAGAGAAGCGGTGCTTGCCACTATCACCGAGATGTGGGGTCACGACGCCGGGTCGAAGGCGGAGTTCGGCCCGATTATCGAAAAGGGCGACACCATTGTTCGAACCTGGAGGTACCGCTTCGGTGACGGCCGAACCGCCGACGGGATCGACGTGTTCACCTTCAGCGGGGGTCTGATCGTCGGCAAGGATGCCTACCGAAAGATCGCGTCTTAGGGGCGAGTAATACCAACCCGGAAGCCGCGGCGGAACGGACTCTGGGCGAGGGGTACACCGAGGCGACGGTAGGTCTCGGCCGGGATCCCAATATCGGCGAGGATCAGATCTCCGGCGGACTCCGACACGAGGCCTGACTTCGGAAGGGCCAGGGTGAGGGTGGTCGCTGCCGAGATGTGAACGCCAGCGGCTTCACCGGTGGTGGCGTCCAGACCGGAGGGGATATCGAGAGACAGGATCGGGGCGTCCTGGCCATTGGCCCACCCAATGAGATCGGCGACGGCTCCCCTTGGGGCACCTCGGAGGCTATAGCCGACGACGGCATCGACGATCAGGGCCGGAACCGGCACCTCGCTGAGCGAAGCGGTCCGGCCCGGGGTATGGGAGTAGAGCCGGGCCTGGGCGGCCGGAACCTCGCCCAGGCGATCGGGGGTCTTGATCACCACGGTCACGTCGTAGCCGTGGTTGGACAGATGGCGGGCCGCCGTGATTCCGCCTCCTCCGTTGCCCCCGGTTCCGGCGAGGACAACCACGGGGGCATCGGCGTTGCCTAGCATCTCGGCCGCGGTAAGGGCCAGATTCCGGCCAGCGTTCTCCATCATCTGGAACAGGTTGGGCCCGGTCTCATTGATGGCGATCCGATCGACCTCGGCCATCTCGGCTTCGCTGACGGAGGGTACCCGGACGTCATCGGCGGTTCGAAACATGATGCGGCTCACCCCGCCATCATGCCATTTGTAACGCAATGGGGTCTGACCCTATTGCGTTACTTTTCAGGCGGTAGGCTCTGGCCAGTCCCGGAGGTGAGTGTTCTTGTTCCTGATACTGTTCGTGACCCTCCCGTTTGCTGGCTGGTTGTGGTGGAAACGAGGGCGTCGATGGGCCGCCGTGGGAGTGGCCGCGTCGAGTCTTGTCCTGGCGATTGGCACGACGGTTTGGGTGTTGTGGTGGGCCGCCCGGGCGCTGGGGGAACTGCCGCGTCCATCGGTTCAGTTGGAGAACAGCTCCGAGGAAACAATCGCCGTGGCGCGTGAGCCTGATGAATCCGAGACTGAGATCACCCTGATTCAACCCGGTGACCGTGCCTACCTTGCGGTGGAGCGGGCCGAGGTTACCGACGTTGAGGCGTGCCTGGTCGCTGACCCCGGTTCCCTGGTGCGACTCGCCGACGGTCCCCCAACTGATCTCAACCCTGGCGACGCTGAGGTGCTCGCCGTCTTGCCCGGTGGGCGATGCTACAAGGGGAGGGACGTTCGGCTGGAGTGGAGCGGCGCCGAGCTCTCGGTTCGTCGCGACGAGGGGATCGACGGAGATGTCCTGTTCCTTGGGGTGGTTGCGGGCCTGAGCCTGGTGATCCTGGCCGGTGGTGTAGCGATTGATGTGGCAACCCGGAACCGGGATTGATCGGTCTGCGCCAAGCTGCCGGTCCGAAATCCGCCAGTCTGATCGGGCCGCGACCTCTAGGATCATCCCATGACCACCCCGACTCGCCGCCTGACTACGGCCGAAGGAACCAACACCGGAGACTTCACGGCGGGGGACTGGGGCATCCTGGTGACCGTGGCCCTGATCTGGGGTTCGTCGTTTCTGTGGATTGCCATCGGGCTAGAAACGTTGACCCCCGCCTCGATTGCCTTCCTGCGGCTGGCGCTGGGAGCCGGTGCACTGGCTCTGTATCCCCCGGCCCGCCGTCGCGTGGAACGCAGTGCCTGGCCCGCCATTGCCCTCATCGGATTGGTGGGCAACGCCGGGCCATCGCTCCTGTTTGGGATGGCCCAGCAGAGAGTCGAGTCGTCGGTGGCGGGCATGATCAACGCCGCCACCCCACTGGCCGTGCTACTCGTAGCGATCGCCATGACCCGGCGAACCCCCGCCCGCAACGAGACGATTGGCCTTCTGATCGGGTTCTCCGGTGTGGCTCTTATGGCGGCACCAAGCCTGGGTTCGGCCAGCGCCCAGGCGATCGGCGTGGCCCTCCTGGTGGTTGCGGTATTTGGCTACGGCCTGTCCACCAACCTGGTAGTGCCTCTCCAGCAGGCCTACGGCGGCCCGGCCGTGGTCATGCGGGCCCTGGTCTTTGGCTCGCTGCTGCTCGCACCCTGGGGAGTACCCGACACCCTGGCCGCAACTCCGAGCCGTAGTTCGATCGCTGCGGTCTTAGTACTTGGGGTGTTTGGCACGGGCTTGGCCCGGGCAATGGCCGCCTCGCTGGCTGGCCGGACCGGGGCGAGTCGAAGCGCCCTGATTACCTACTTCATCCCGGTGGTGGCCATCACCCTCGGGGTGGTGTTCCGAGACGAGACGATCGAGCTAGTCGAGATCCTCGGGACTCTCCTGGTGCTCGCCGGGGCCTACCGAACCAGCCGAGCCAGATTGTAACGAAATGGGGGTTGACCCCATTTCGTTATGTTTCAGCCAACGGGACGCAGAACGGGACACGAGTCTGGCTCCTAAAGGCGGTGCTCTCTTCGGCCGATATTGAGGAGGTAATCCATCCGAAGGGGCGCGAATGCTGGTTGTTAGCTACGGCAAGAAGGCTGAGTTTGACAAGATCGATGAATACATCGACTACTGCCCAATCCATATGGGGTTGCACGAGTTCGATCTTCAGCAGGCTCGCCTTGCGAGTCATGTCTACGGCGTCGCAATTGGTAAGGGCAAGGCGACTGGCTTCGTAGGCAAGAGCCACTTGCTATGCGGTACTAGCCGGAACGTTGATCCGGTCGATATTGCCTCCCGCCCGGCCGAGGTTCGCTGGGCGTCGCGCCTCTCGTTGGACGAAGCCCTGCGACGAAACCCGCTGGGGGTTCCTCAAGAAACCAGGGTGGCTCTCCTCCATGAGATCCTTCTGGCTATGACCGTGGCGAGTGTGATCCCGGATCCCGTCCGAAACAGGGCAGCACTCAAACCGTTCCTTGTCGGCGCTGGCCTTATCGGCCTCCTGATCGCGGTGGCATTGGCTGGAGTCAAAGGACCGTTGATGGTGGCCGCATTTGGGGTGGTAGTTGTTTGCACGTTGGCCGGAATTCTCATCTCCCAGATATGGGTAACCAAGAGCTATCGTTCTGACGTCTACGAGCTTGCCGGTCCCCCAATTCGACGGCTTGCCCTGGACGAGGCAACGCTGTTCGCCGAGATGAGGAACGCCAAGAGGCGCAGTGTGAAACTGCATCGCAACCTCAAGAAGATGGACCTGAGCTATCAAGCCAGCCCACCGGGTGCGCCCATAGGGGCCGGCCAATCGTCCTAGCCGGTTCGTACCGAGCCAGCCGAGCCAAGTTGTAACGAAATGGGGTTTGACCCCATTTCGTTACTTTTGAACCAACGGGGACGCAAAGCGGGACAGGGGTCTGACCCCAACGGGACGCAAAGCGGGACAGGGGTCTGACCCCTAGAGGGCGAGGATGAGCTTGGCGGCGACCTGGGCGCCCGTTCCGTCGCTTGGGGCATAGCGGAACTCGGGGTTCAGCGGTGCCTCGTACGGGGCGTCGATCCCGGTCATCCCGGTAATCTCCCCCGAGCGGGCCATCTTGTATAGCCCCTTCGGGTCGCGGGCCTCACACACCTCAAGCGGGGTGTCGACGAAGACCTCATGGAAGGCGAGGTCGGCCGCCTCGTGGAGTTCGCGGGCCAGGTCACGGCTGGCTCGGTACGGGCTGATTAGTGGAACGATGGCGATCACGCCAGCGTCGGCGAAGAGCCGGGCCACGTGGGCGACACGGCGAACGTTCTCGTTGCGATCCTCGGGGGAGAATCCCAGGTTGCCGTTCAAACCGTGGCGTAGATTGTCTCCGTCGAGCAGGTAGGCGGGTCGGCCAGCCGCGACCAGCTGCCTCTCCAACTCGACCGCCACCGTTGACTTACCCGAGCCGGACAGGCCGGTTAGCCAGACCGTAAACCCCGTCTGGCCAATGGCGGCGGCTCGCTCGGGGCGTGAGACCTCCGAGGAGTGCCAGCGAACGTTCTCGCTCTGGCCCGATGCCATCAGGCGGAGCCGACGATCATCCCCGCCGCCACCGTGGCGTTGGTTACCTCATCGACGAGGATGAAGCTGCCGGTGGTCCGGTTGCGTCGGTACTCATCGAAGAAGAGGGGCTGGGTGTTCCGGAACCGGATCCGTCCGATCTCGTTGAGTGTCAGCTCGTCGGCGTCGCTCTCGCGGTGCAGGGTGTTGACGTTGAGTCGATACTGAAGATCCTTGATTAGCGCACGAGCCCACTTGGTAGTGTGCTTGATCGCCAGCTTCTGGCCGGGCCGGAGCTGGGTAGTGTCGGACATCCAGCAGATCATGGCATCGATATCCTGCCCTACCTCGGGCTGGTTCCGGGGGCGGCAGATCATGTCACCCCGGCTGACGTCGATGTCGTCGGATAACCTGATGGTCACCGACATGGGCTTGTAGGCCTCGTCGACCGGCCCATCGGCGGTATCGATGGAGGCGATGGTCGAGGTGAATCCGGACGGAAGCACGATGACCTCGTCCCCGGGCTTCATGACCCCGCCCGCCACCTGTCCGGCGTAGCCCCGATAGTCGTGGTACTCGGTGCTCTGCGGACGGATCACGTACTGGACAGGGAACCGGGCATCCACCATGTTGCGGTCCGACGCTATGTGGACCTCCTCCATGTGGTGGAGCAGGGTGGAGCCCTCGTACCAATCCATGTTGGTGCTGCGATCAACCACATTGTCGCCGAGCAGGGCCGACACCGGGATGAAGGTGAGGTCGGCGATATCGAGCTTGGACGCAAACTCGGTGAAGTCGGCCTTGATCTCGTCGAATATGCCCTGATCCCAATCGACCAGATCCATCTTGTTGACCGCCAGGACCAGGTGGGGGATGCGAAGCAGCGAGGCGATGAAGGCGTGGCGGCGCGACTGTTCGATTACCCCGTGACGGGCGTCGATCAGGACGATCGCCAGGTCCGCGGTGGAGGCCCCGGTAACCATGTTGCGCGTGTACTGGATGTGGCCTGGGGTGTCGGCCATGATGAACTTACGGCGCGGCGTGGCGAAGTAGCGGTAGGCAACGTCGATGGTGATGCCCTGCTCGCGTTCGGCCCGCAGGCCGTCGGTAAGGAGGGCCAGGTTGACGGTAGCTTCGCCCTTCTGGAGGCTGGCGGCCTCGATTGACTCCATCTGATCTTCGAAGATGGTCTTCGAGTCGTACAGGAGGCGACCGATCAGGGTGCTCTTGCCGTCGTCCACCGAGCCGGCGGTGGCCAGTCTTAGTAGCTCCATCAGAAGTAACCTTCCTTCTTACGATCTTCCATTGCCGCTTCGGTGCGACGGTCGTCGGCGCGGGTAGCGCCCCGTTCGGTGATACGGGTGGAGGCCACCTCGTCGATCACCTTGTCGATGTCGTTGGCGGCCGAATCCACGGCCCCGGTGCAGGTGGCATCGCCGATGGTGCGGAATCGAACCAGCCGTTCCTCCAGCTCCTCACCGTCCATCATGGTGATGAAAGGAGTCTTGGCGAGCCACATCCCGTCGCGCTGGAACACCTGTCGCCTGTGGGCGTAGTAGACGTTAGGCAGTTCGATCTTCTCGTCCCGGATGTAGTGCCAGATATCCAGCTCGGTCCAATTCGAGATGGGGAAGACTCGGAAGTGCTCACCCATATTGTGGCGGCCGTTGTAGAGGGCCCACAGTTCGGGGCGTTGTCCCTTAGGATCCCACTGGCTGAACTCGTCGCGGAAACTCAGAACCCGTTCCTTGGCCCTGGCCTTTTCCTCGTCGCGTCGGGCTCCCCCGAAGAGGGCGTCGAAGCGGTGGTCCTCGATGGCCTTGAGTAGGGCTGCGGTTTGGAGCCCGTTACGTGAGGCGCGTGGTCCCTTCTCCTCGACCACGAGCCCTTCGTCGATGGCCTCTTGGACCGAGGCAACGATGAGCCGGATTCCGAGATCGGCGACAACCTTGTCCCGAAACTCGATCACCTCGTCAAAGTTGTGACCCGTATCGACGTGCATGATAGGGAAGGGGACCTTGGCCGGGGCGAACGCCTTAACGGCCAGGTGAAGCATCACGATGGAGTCTTTGCCGCCGGAGAACAGCATGACGGGCCGCTCAAACTCGGCCGCGATCTCGCGGATGATGTGGATGGCCTCGGCTTCGAGGGCACCCACATGGCTCATTTGGTAGGTAGTCATCGGGTTCCTATCGACCGCCGGTCGTGCGATCTTATGGATTTGGGTAAATCGGATCGGGGGGCAGGCCTGGTCGTCCCGGGACTAGTGCTGGGCCGGGATTCCTGGGGTGGGTTTAGTCTGGCAGACTATCGGCATCAGGGGGTCGACGCTGGGGGGCGAACCTGAGACGATCTACTCAACATGGTTGGGATGGCGCCGATTGGACCGATGCTAGTACACAGGGTAAAGGCCCTCTTGTCTGAGCCCCGGGACCTAGCGCCCACTGATAGTTGTCCGAAAGAGGTCGTCCATGGCCGATGGCTCCGCCGTCTTCGAAGTATCTGAATACGCTTCCGCCCTGAAGAGATGGTGGCCTGTTATTGCCGTTAGCGCTCTGGTCGGAGCAGTGTTGGGTTTCCTCATGGTTGGCCTCCAGACCAGCCAGTATGAGTCGGTGGCCCGCGTCGAGGTTCGCCCGCTCCAGGTATCGGGCGATGCCCCAAATCTTGATCTAGATCGACAGATCAGCATGAAGACGGAGCAAACTATTGGGGTGTCTGAGAGGGTGGCCGAGCGGGCTGCCGCCCTGCGAGCAGCGGCCGAAGAGTTGGGAATCTCTGACCTGGATGACGATTCCTTAGTGGCTCGATCCCGAGAACTTACACCAGATCCCAAGGAGGTCGAGGCGCTGCGTAGCACCGTTGAGGCCGAGGCAATCTTTGACTCCCATATTCTTGAATTCACCGCCACCTCCGCCAAACCCAGGCGGGCCCAAGAGAAGGCCGAGGCCATGGCCTACGCCTACATTGACTTCCGGATTGAGGCGGCAGAGGCGGCCACCGTTGCCCCCTCCCAGGCCCTGCGTGATCGGGAGGCGGAACTGTACGCCGAACTGGACGACATTGCCGCCAAGATCGGCCAAGCGGGCACCGATGAGGCCAGAATCCGGGCCCTGGCCAACCGGGAGACCGCCAAGAGCCAGGAACTGATGGCCATCGGGGCCAAGCTGGCCAACCTGGGCACGATCACCATTGACCCCGGGGAGGTCCTCGATGATGCCGACTTGCCGACCGAGAAGACGGGGGTTCCTCCGATTGCCGGGCCGATCGGTGGCCTGCTCCTCGGGCTGTTCGCCGGACTAGCCCTCGCCTACCTACTCGACCGCCGAGACGACCGGGTCCGTGATCCGTCAACCGAGCTCGTAAGCATGGGCCTGCCGATGCTGGGCAGTGTTCCGGTTGGACGAGGGGTGTTCCAGCGGGGCGGTGCGTCCGCCATCGCTAGCGTCGATGAGGATGCCGCCGAGCAGTACCGTCGGGTCCAGACCAGCCTGCTATTCAACCTGGATCAGAACGACAAATCGGTCATCCTGGTTGCTGGCACCAACAACCCCCACTCGGCCACTACGGTGGCGGCCAACCTGGCCGTAGCGGCGGCCCGCGCCGGCCGCCGTACCCTGATCATCGGGGCTGATCTGCGCCGTCCGTCCCTCCACGATCGCTTTGATGCATCGAACGAGCGAGGACTCAGCGACGTGCTCACCGGCAGCGCCCAGCTCGCTAACTCGCTCCAATCCATCGCAAGTGTCCCTAATCTGCGCCTGCTGTCGGCCGGAACTCAGGTTGAGCAGCCCGCCAGCCTGCTACAGAGCGAGATCATGGGACGTCTGGTGGCCAGCGTTCGTACTGAGTTTGATCTGGTCATATTTGAGGCGCCACCGGTCCTCCAGGTAGCCGACGCTGTAGACCTGGCTCGCTTCTGCGAGGGGGCCATACTGGTGGTTGAGCCGTCGCGAGCCACGCGTTCGGGGGTCGTGGACTCGGTCGAGCAGCTCCGTCGAGTGGGAGCGGACGTTGTCGGTACCGTGGTGGCCTCCAGCTCCTCCAACTAGCACGATGGTGGCGTCCTCTTCTCCTTCCTCGCCCGTCGGGAGGCATCAGCCGGAGGCCGACGCCCCGTTTCCCTACTGGCCCTACTACGCCATGATCTCGTTGTATCCCCTGTGGTGGGTACTGGGACTAAGTGGCTTCATGTGGGTGATTCTGGCCCTGCCGATGGCCGCTTCGGTGGTGAGGCGACGAGGCCTGGTGATCCCCAAGGGTTCCCTGTGGTGGCTCCTGTTCCTGGTGGGAGTAACCGGCTCGGTCATGTCCATGGACGGGGGCATCGGTCGGCTATCCGGCTGGGTACTCCGCTACGGCTACTACCTTGGGGCGACCTTTTTCTTGATATTCCTGCTCAACGGGCGCCGTTCGGTCAACGTATGGCGGATTGTCCGCCCGATGACCATGCTCTGGCTGGCCTGTGTCGCCGGGGGCTATCTGGCCTTCGTGCTCGGCGATCTGACGTTCCGTACTCCGATGGCCTACGTGATGCCCCAAGCTCTGCTCGACAACGAGCTGATTCATACCATCGTGGTTCCGACTTTCGCCCAGGTGCAGGACATCATCGGACTTCCGGTAGCCCGGCCAGCCACCCTCTGGAACTCAACTAACGCCTGGGGATCGATGCTGGCCCTCTTGACTCCCTTCGCCATCATCTCTTTGGATCAGCCTCGAGTGCAGATCAACCGGACCCTCATCAAGGTTGCCCTGGCTGCCTCGATTGTGCCTGCGGTGATCTCGCTAAATCGGGGGCTTTGGTTGAGCCTCGGGGGCGGTGTGGTTTACGCCGCTATCCGCTTCGGCCTGGCCGGTGACGCCCGATTGGTCGTGCGAGGGATGATCGGTGCGGTACTCCTATCCCTGGTCATGGTCGGGACCCCGCTCGGCGGCATGATCGTTACGCGGTTTGAGACTGGTCACTCGAACGAGGACCGGGCCAGCCTGGCCACGGACGCCTTCGAGGGGGCCAAGGAGCGCCCGTTCTACGGATGGGGAGGGCCGAGACCGAACAAGCGAAATCTGCCTTCGGTCGGCACCCACGGACAGGTCTGGTTCACCATGTTCTCGTACGGATTCATCGGGTTTGCTGGGTTCTTTGGGTTCCTGGCCTCGCTCGCTTTCTGGACGTATCGGCAGAAGACCAATGCCGGTATCTGGGCGCACTCGGTGATAATCATTGGGCTGATCCAGGCTCCCTTCTACCTACAGGTGCCCCAGCAGACCTTTGCCATTATTGCCGGAGCGGTGGTCGCTCTGCGTCTCCAGTCGGACTCCGAGATTGACCTGGCGTTCCACGTAGACCTTGGAGGCAAGGAGCGCTACGCCGAGGTTGAGGGCTAGCGGAGCCCCAAGGCGCCCCGACTCTATCGAGCTAGAGCCTCGGCCGATGGCGGTTCCGTACGTATCGGCCAGCCGTGCTAGCGTGCCGATCGTGGTCGCCGAAAGACGAAGGAAGAACGCCATAACCCTGGTCGTGGTGGCCTCCGTACTGGGTCTTGCTGCCGCGGCGGTTGGCTGGGTCGGCGACAAGGAGAGGGTTGCCTCCTACTGGGTGGACGCCGAGCTGGACGCCTCACTTTCGGCTGAGGTGACCGAGGTCATCGAGTACGATTTCGGCTCTCAGAAACGTCACGGGATCTTTCGGGAGATCCCCGATCTGGATCTGTCGGTTCCCCCTCGGGTCGTTTCGGAGACCGCTCCTCACGGGGTGGAGATGATCGGGGAGTTGGAACCCGAGATCCGGATCGGTGATCCCGAGACCCTGATCAAGGGACGGCACACCTACCAGATTGAGTACTCCCTTGTGAGTCTGGCCGACGAGGATGGTGAGATTGCCTGGGATGCGGTCGGGACCGACTGGCTGGTAGGAATGGATCGGGTGGAGGTTCACCTGCGGGCCCCGTTCGAGCTTGCGGGGGTTCGGTGCAACGTGGGGAGGCTCAGAAGCACCGAGACCTGTGAGGTCAGTACCGTCGCCCCCGGACACCTCCTCGTCGAGATCGAGGGACTGAAGGGGCCAACCTCCAGCCGGGGCGGTGAGGGGGTCACGATTTACGCCGACCGGGGCAAGCCGGTAGCGATTGCTTCTGTCCCCGATCACCCGGGACTCACCGCCAACGACCCGAGGGTATCAACCCTGTGGCTGGCGGCCATCGGCCTGGTGGCCTCCGGAGTTGTGATGCCAGTTGTGTCCCGATTGCTGCGCTACCTGGGCCGCGAGCGGGTTCGCGACGGCATGGGGAACCAGGTCCGAGTGGATGCGGCGGATCTGGCCGAACACGCCGGGCTTCGATCCACGGCCTCCCCCGATCTGGCGGCCTGGCAGGGCGGGGTGATCATGGACGAACGGGTGCTGCCGCGCCATCAGGCGGCCTGGATCGCCCAGCGGGCAATCGAGGGGCAGATCGTTCTTGAGGGTGACAAGGAGCTGGTCCTCAAAGTTGGACCAGCCGGGCTTAGGGATCGACTTCTGGCCCCCATGTTTGCTGGCCGAGACACTATCCGACTGGGGCAGAGGGACCCCGCCTTCCGGTCCGCCTGGAAGGAGGTTGGAGTCGTGATTGGGCGCTTCGCCAAGGACGAAAATCTATGGGACAAGAGGGCGGATCGGGTTCGGAATCTGGTAATTCTCGTTGGGGTACTGGTGGCTCTAACCGGCCTGGTGATGGCGTTCTTTGGGGCGGTTGGAGCGGGCCGACGCGGGTCGTCCGCCCTCCCGTTGCTTGTGGCAGGGCTGGTCCTCGCCGGGGTAGGCCTGGCGGCCATGGTCCGAGCCTGGGAGCTTCGGGTGAGGACGCCGGAGGGGTCCGAGACCTGGCTGTCCATTGAGACCTTCCGGCGCTACCTGGCTCAGGCCGAGGCGGAGCAGGCCGACTGGGCGGCGGAGAACGGGGTAGTGACCCAGTACGCCGCCTGGGCCGTTGCCCTGGGAGAGATTGACCGGTGGACCAAGGCGGTGAAGTCGTCGAGCGCCTACACGAGCCGTCGTCAGGATCACCTCTGGACCAGCATGTACATGGTCTCTCGGCTATCAAGGTTGGAGCGGGTGTCCGTCCAGGCAGCGGCGAGTTCCTCGTCCAGTTCGGGCGGTGGAGGGTCCGTTGGGGGTGGCGGTGGAGGTGGTGGCGGTGGGAGCTGGTAGCGGCGAGCGTTAGACCTCGCTGGGCTCGCTGACCTTCCGGGCCTTCAGATCGAGGTGCCAGACCAGGGTGGTGAGAGCGAGGCCGATCGTGATCTTGATTGGGGTGCCCCCGGTCCACAGCTTGACCCCGGCCGAGAGGGCGGCCGCTGACACCAGGACCCGACCCATTGAGCCTCGGTATGGAGCCTTGGCCGCCATCAGTCCCTGGATCTCAAATCGTTTGACGGCCGCAAGAACGACCATCAGGATGACCAGGCTCAGCCCGATCAGGGGGGTCTTCTGGATCCACCAATCGAGGCTGCCGACCTCGGCGGTTGGGAGCCCGCCGGTGAAGAGCAGGACGATTCCGGCGGCAACGGCGGCCGAGAAGTGCCAGAGGTAGACGCTCATGCCTACCCCGCCGAGCACAGCGACCGTCTTGAAGGACTTGGCCGAGCGGGTGAGCCAGGTGTTGATCGACGGGGCCAGCAGGAGGGCGGTGGCGCAGTAGGCGAGTCCAAAGAGCATGAGGGCGATCGAAGGGGGATGGGTTGGGTTGAAGGTCTCCTCTCCGTCGTTCACCATCGAGGCCCGCCACGGACCGAGCTTGACGACGATGTAGGTGACCAGCCACATGATCGGTGAGATCAGGACGAGAAGCCGCCGGGACGGCACCAGGCCGTCCTTCCATGCGAACCCGAGGATCTGGAAGATGAGCCAGCCGATGACCCAGTTAACCCCGTGAATATACGGGACTCCGATCATGCCCAGGATCTCGAAGAGGGTGAAGGCCGCGCCGATTCCCAGGAAGAAGGCTAGAGGGTTTCGACGGAACAGGGGAAGGGTGATCGGGGCGATGGCGGTGTCAATGGTGTAATTGGCGAGGAACCAGAGGGGGATAGCGGCGGCGGCGGCACCGAGGTAGGCCATCTCACCGATTCCGGCCACCGATCCGATCGCGAGCACTACGATCCAGAAGTAGGCGAGGATCATGGTCGGCATCATCATCCGACGTAGCCGGTTGGCCACCCAGTCCTGGGGGGTGCCGCCCTTGCGGTTGTGGGAATCGAGCGAGACCGCCGACGAGAACCCGCCCGCCAGGAAGAACAGCGGCATGACCTGGAGGGCCCAGGTAACCCAGGCCAGTGAGTAGTCGAACTCCAGGGCGTTCTTGGCCACCAGGGCCCCGTCGGAGTCCTTGAACACCGCAATAGCCATCCAATGCCCGAACGCCACGGCGACCATGGCCGTCGCCTTGTAGAAGTCGACCGCTCGGTTGCGGTCCGCCTTGACCTCGGATATCAGTTCCCCTACATCGAGGGTCCTATTGGTACTCATAGTGCCGCCTGCTCTCGGTGGATTACCCCTGTTATCGACCAGATTTGGATCGACTGAAGCCGCGGACACTTCGGCGACGACCGATGAGTCCAAGAGCTAGGGTCTTGGACCATGAGCCAATCCATCGAGTCTGACGCTTTCAATAGGACCCTCGCTGGTCTCAAACCCGGTCAGGCAACCCGCTGCTCCGACTGGAGAGTACAGGAGCTGGCCTGTCACATCGGAGCCGGGGCGGCCGAGATCCGACGCAACGTAGAGGCCTACAACCAGGGCGGTGCGGCGGCCGTACCCGCAACCAGAGAGCTGGAGGAGCGTGAGGCGCCGTTCCGGGCGTTGGGCTTCGAGGAACTCCGACACCAGATCGGGGCCAACACCGATGCCATGATGGAGGCCGTCGGGATAGCTCTGGCCCAAGACCCCGAAGCGGTTACTCCCTGGGTGGGCCGACAGATGCCCATCGCGGCGTTCCTGACCCACGCCCGCAGCGAGTACGCCGTTCACCGCTGGGATCTGGTTGGCGACGACGACGTCTCGCTCGAACTCCTAGCCCAGACCGAGCTGACCGCCCACGCCGTGATGGCTCTGGGGGAGGTGCTTGTGCTGCGGGGTGTTGGGACGGCGCGGTCCGATGAGTTGGGGCCGCTTTCCGGACCTTCCGAGCCGGGTCGAGAGCGACGGCGGCCTGGCTCCGCTGGTCATGGTTCGCCGTCTACTGGTGGGCTACTAGGATCGGTCAGTGACGGACTGGGCAATACTCCTACCTGCCCCTTTGGCGGGTCGGCCCGTACTACGATCGGGGGATGCTCAACCATGGGATGAGTCGACGGCGGCTCGTAGCACTGACTCTGTCTGTGGTGATCGCCCTGGTCGGAGCCAGCTGTTCGGGCTCGGATCGGGTGGCGTCGTCGGTGACCGGCGAACCCGAACCTCCAGCGGTCACGACCGGCCCGGTTGGCGGTGACTCGGCCATCACCTTGGCGCCCGGTGCCTCAGCGGTGATGTCGGGCATAGCGGTACCGGGAGGCAACCCCGAGAGTCTGGAACGGGTTGAGACCGCCATCGGAACCGACGTGGGTGTGATCCGGGTGTTCGCCCGATGGAACACCGAGTTCCCCGACGCCGATCACCAGAAGATTCTTGACTCAGGCCATCGCATGCACTTATCGGTCCGGCCTCGCACCGACTCGGGTGAGGTCGTTCCTTGGGCCGCGATGAGTAACGCCGAGCCGGGTTCGCTCGTCCATAACCAGATGCTGGACTGGGCCGACCAGATCGTCGAGATGGGGCCGGGCAACTACTTCACCCTTAACCACGAGCCCGAGACTAGGGATTCTGCTGGTAACGGGACAGCTGACGAGTTTGTGGCCGCCTGGCGGGTCTTCGTTCCCCTGGTTCGCGCCGCTGGTGGGGCCGACATCAAGATGGTGTGGGTTATGACCGGAGGTGCGTTCAGCGACGGGCGGGCCGATCTCTGGTACCCGGGCGATGACGTGGTCGACGTGATTAGCACCGATCCTTACAACTGGTACACCTGTCAGGGAAGCGAACGGCCTTGGGTGAGCTTTCAGGATCTGGTTGACCCGGCTCTCAAGTACGCCATGATCCACGGCAAGCCCCTCTCGGTCGCCGAGTTCGCCTCGGTTGAGGACAAGGCTGATCCCGGCCGCAAGGCCGAGTGGATCCGCGACGCCGCCAGCACCCTCGCCTCGGACCCCTACCAGTCGGGGGTCGAGTACGTGTCCTGGTTCAATGTGACCTCGCCGGGCGGTACCTGGCCAGATTGTGTCTGGGACTATGACACATCAACGGATTCGGCTGCTGCCTTTGCCGAAATGATGGGTTCGCTGCGCTGATTGGGCCCTGAGCTAGTGGTGTCGGATCGAGCCCAGCCCGAAGTGGTCGCGCTGGATCCAAACGGCCGGCAGGTAGATCGAGGCGGCGACGGCGACAGCGATCAGGACCCCTTCCCAGTTCGACCCGGTAAGCAGGGAGACTGGTATCACCGCGACGAGACCGATAACGGCCGCTCGGATCGCTGGTTCGCCTGGCCCCATCAGGCCGCTGGTCTGGTGGAGCTTCGTCGTTGAGTAGAGCTTCTGCAACCAAACCGACACGGCCCAGGCGATAGCGGCACCGTTTATGCCGATCAGGGGAACAAGGAGGAAGCTCAGAGCCACGTCGGAGGTCAGGGCCAGGCCGGTTGAATACATCGAGAGCTTGCTTCTTCCGGTCATAGTAAGGGCCAGGTCGACGGGCCCAGCGAAGGATGCGGCCAGCATTCCGATCGAGATGATCGCGAGCGCTGAGGCTCCTTCCACCACGTGAAGCAGGTCAGTCAGGAAGGTGGCCTTGGTGGCGGCGAAAAGGAAGTACGGCCAGAGGATCAGGACGAGCCACGAGGTGACCTGTTTGAGGAGCGGGTTGGCTTCGCTCCCCGCTAACCGCTGGCCCGATTCCTTGGCCCGGAAGATGGCCTGGCGCAGGTTGGGAGAGACCGCCTGCGAGATCGAGAAGCCCAGGAAATTACCGGCGGTCACGAAACGGGTGACTGTGCCGTATAGGCCAGCGGCGGCGTTCCCAGCCAGTAGCTGGACCAGCACAACATCGATCCGTTCTAGAGCGATCTGCATGGCCGTCGAAGCGGCCCGCGGGCGGGTGTAGGTCCAGAATTCCTGACTGGTTACGTGGGCCGCCCCCTGTCGAACGAATCCACCGAGGCGGTGGGTTGAGACCACGAAGGCAATTGTTCCGACGAGTATTGGGATATCCCAGGCGGCCCCGGCTTGAGACGGGGTCGGATCGTCAACGAGGGCGATCAGCAAGCCAAGAAGGGTCAGCTGACCAACCGGCCGGAAAACCTGGTTGATGGCGACGGTGGTGGTCATGGTGCCGAGGCCGCGGGTGGCACCACCGAGGGCAGCGGTGATCGCCAGAGCCGGTACTACCGGAGCCATGACCACAAGCATGGAAAGGGTGCCACTTGAGCCGCGACCGAAGAACAGCCAGACCAGGGCGACAAGAGCGCCTACCGTGGCTGACAGGGCCACAACCGGCCTGAGGGCGATCCGGAGGAGATCCCGGGGGTTGGGGTCATCGCGATCTCGAGCCTGGGGCAAGAAATAGATGATTGCGGTCATTGATCCGAGTCCCGAGGCGTTCCCGAGAATAGTGATGATGGCGGTGGTCGCAAAGAAGATACCGGCAAAGCCCGTTCCGGGGACCCCAACCAGGAGGGCGAGGCCGAAGTTAGCAACCGTGGTGGAGATGGCCCCCGCGATGGCCAGAGCGGAGGCAAGCAGGATGGACTGGCCAGAGTGGCCATGTTTGGGACTGTCAGCCGCCATCAGACCCCTAGCCGGTCCGAAAGAGCCTGGTATAGGTGAGGCGACAGCAGGCCGATGTGGCCGGGCTCCCAGCCCTGCCCCGCCAAGCGGTTCTCGCGGGTCAGGATCTCGAAGAGGTAGAGGTCGACCGTGGCTTCGGGGGCGGAGCTGAAGGCCCGGGCGATAGCTGGTCCGTTCTGCACAATGTGGCTGACGGCCTTCAACTCGGATGACTCCCCGCTGCGTCGGATCTGCTCGAAGCTTCGATGGAGGATATCGAATCCGATCGGGCGTCCCCCGTCAGCAAACTCCCAGTCCCAGATCAGCAGGTGGCCGTTGGTGTGGCCGGTGTTCCACGGGGTTAGGTCTCCGTGCCACATGC
This sequence comes from Hyalogyrina grasslei, assembly GCA_034780735.1. Lineage (NCBI taxonomy): Eukaryota > Metazoa > Mollusca > Gastropoda > Hyalogyrinidae > Hyalogyrina > Hyalogyrina grasslei. The sequence goes on from JAUZSW010044455.1 coordinate 24,473, forward strand.
CTAGCTCGACGCGGGCCGAGCCGTGTCGGGCCACCAGGGCCTCGGCTAGCCCGGAGAGGGAGTCGTCGGCGTCGTCTAGGTAGCTAAGGGCATCCACCCGGCTTATACCGGCCGGAACCAGACGGGCGATGCGAAGGGCGAGTTGGTCATCGAGGGTGGGTGCCGATCGGTGGCCGCGGTTGGTGCGCAGGGCGCCGCTTACCAGCACGTCAGCGTCACCCTCCCACTCGGCGGAATTGAGATAGAGCAGATTTGTTGGGGCGGCCACTCCCGGTGGAAGCTGGTTCTCCACGACCGAGAGCCACCTGGATTCGTTCTTGATCAGAGCCTTGGTCAGGCTTGACCAGCCAACCTTGGCGAATCCGACAACCACCCCGTCCGGCCGGATCAGCTGGATGACCGGCTTACGGTTTCTCCTCCGAGGGCCAAGGCTGATCGATGGGATCAGTTCTGGCTCCACCAGCCGGCGCGCTAGTTCCCCGATCAGGGTATACGACGGGAGTGAGACCAGGTCACCGGGGGCGCGGGCCAGGAGTCCTACGGTGGCGGCGGCCGACCCTCCCAGGGTCATCAGGGTTCGCTTCAATCCCTGGTCGCTGCTGTAGCGGCGGATGGCGGCTCGACCCGTCTGCCGGGGAGCGGTCGGTATGAGCAGCTGGGGATTGGTCCGGTTGGGACGGCAGAGATACGATCGAACCGGCCCTCTCGTCGGTCCACCAAGAACCCGATCGAGCCAGTCTAACTCGTCAGTACCCGAAGGGGCATCGCTGGTTGTCGTGCTGGCCATGGGCGCCCGATCCTATCCTGTATGCGACCTTCCCTCTCGGATCGGCTGTTTGACCCGGGACATGAGCGGGTCAAAGTGCTTCCCTGACTCGCCCGAGAGACGAACCGCCGTGATGCTGGGTCTCTAGAAGACCTCGGCGAGTCGTGAAGGGTGAACCTTCGAACCGAGAGAGTAGAACTCAAGAAAGCTCATGATCAGCGGCCGCCACTTGTCGGGATCGACATGGTGTCGGTGACCGGAGTCGAGGATGGAGCTATGCACGTGGGTTCGGACAATCTCCACCTCGATGGCGAGTGAGTAGTCACAGGGGGCGCCGACTGTGTTGATGCTCTTGACGATGCCTTCGAGCTGGACAGGGCACTCGCCGACGCGGGGCGGCGATACGAGTTCGGAGCTGACCTGGGCGAGACATGCTTCGCCGAACTTGTCGGGGACGTATCGGACCCCAATTGATGACTTGTACGTTGCGACGGGATTGCTGCCAGTCGTGAGGGCGAGCCGGTCGACCGCGCTGACAAGATCTGCTGAGGGCAGATTAAGGACACACTCTCCCTCGCGCCGGAGATTGTCGACCGTGTGAGAACGCGAGCTCATTCCGATAACCCCGGTCTTGTCGAGCCACCATGCCGACGAGATTGGTGCGAGGTTGGCAGTTCCGTCTTCGTTGCGAGTGCTGACGAGAACTACCGGGGTGCCTAGATAGAGAATGGACGGTTCGATGGTCTCATGGCTCGAGGCCACATTCCTTGGATTAGCAGTGTCGGTCACGGTTGCCCTTCGTCGTCTCGGCCGAGCCGGAGCTGCTCGGTGTCTGTGAGAGTGACAATAAAGGGACCGGGTGCCGATGGCTGGCGAGAAATGGTCAACCAATTGGAGGAAGTTTCCTGGTTGGGGCCAATCTATTCGTCGGCCTAAATCCCCGGCTGGATTGGCCGAAGGATAGTGGAAGGAGATCATTGCGATGTGGCGAACTTCCCTGCTTTCGGCCCTAATTCTGCTCAGCGGATGTACGAGTTCGTCGACCCCCGACTCGGGGAGCGTCGCGACTAGTCTGCCCCCAACTACGTCAGGGGTTGTGGTAGAGGTCATGGCTGATGAGTTACCAATTACCGATACTGGTCCGGGCGAGGACTCGCCCACCGTGGACGATTCTGAAACCGACGGGGGACAAGAGGATACTGAGGCGACTCAGCCGGATGCGACAACCGATCCTGTCGCCGATGCCGATCCCGGCACCGAGGGAACCAGGACCGTGTCCGACGCGGCCTTAGCCTCGTGTGCCCTGGTCGAGGCTGGTTTCATCGCCGCCCTTGATGGCGATACCGGGGCCGGAGACCTTATGAGTCGGGGAGCCGATTCGGCCTTGGGTTCGGGCACTGACCCGTACCCCGAGCTAGGGCAAGACCTGATCGACGAGCTCGGGTCGGGCGACGGCAGCTCGGCCGCCGACCGCTTCCTCAATCAATGTGCCTCCGACGGGTTCGAGAGGCTGGCTGGATGAATTCCAACGATAGGCTCGGTGGCGGTATGAATGAGGTGACTCACAAGGTGACAGAAGTTCCTGGACAAGCGACCGAACCCAAGAGGGTTCTATTCGTGTCATCCTCGGGCGGTCACCTGTCTCAGCTGATTCAGCTGAGATCATGGTGGACAGCTCATGAGCGACGATGGGTTACCTTCGACGAGCCGACCTCGCGATCCAAGCTGGCCGGTGAGACCATGATCCCGGCCTTTCACCCCACTACCCGCAACCTGATCAATATGATCAGAAACTTCGGGCTAGCCCGGCGGGTCCTGGCCGAGTGGAAGCCAGATGTGGTTATCTCGAACGGCGCCGGAGTCGCCTTTCCCTTCTTCGTTGTTGCTAAGTTCCGGCGGATCCCAACCGTGTACCTGGAGGTCTACGACCGGGTTGATTCGAGGACAATGACCGGTAGGTTAGTCCAGCCAATCGCCACCCGATTCCTGGTCCAATGGCCGGAGCAGCAGGCCCTCTATCCCCGCAGCGAACTCGTGGGCCCGCTGTACTGATGGTGACCCTATGAGCCTAATTGTTGTATCAGTTGGAACCGATCATCACCCGTTCGATCGGATGGTTGCAGCCATGGATCGATGGTCCAAGGACCACCCAGAGGATGAAGTAATCGTTCAGCATGGGACGGCCCTGGCCCCCACCCATGCTGCCGGTGAGACGCTCATCCCCCACCCCGAGCTGTGTGCCCTGTTCGGTCGAGCCGACGTGGTGATCTGTCACGGGGGGCCGTCAACCATCATGGACGCCCGCATTGCCGGGAAGAAACCGCTGGTTCTGCCGCGGGATCCTGAGTTGGGTGAGCACGTTGATGGACACCAGATTCGCTTTGCTCGACATCTCGACCGCCACGGACTGGCCAGGACCCTCGACTCCGAGGATTCCATACCGGGAGCTATTGCCGCGGTCCTGTTGAACCCAGAGGATTACCAGATCAATGACGGTCTCCTCGACGCCCCGCGTGGGGTAGTTCAGTTCGGCCATGCTCTAGATGACCTTCTTGGCACTCGAACTGCTCTGGGCGTACCTGAGGTTGGTGCCAAGAACCGGCAGGTATCGCCGTGAGTGAATCCAACCTGTTCAACCGGTCGGTATCAGTGGTAATCGCCACTCGAGACCGACCCGAACTGCTTAGAAGGGCGATTGCTGCGGTCCTTTCGCAGGATCACGACTACCCGATCGAGATTGTCGTCGTGTTCGATCACTCCGAGGTTGATCACTCCATCGTGACTGAGGACCCCAGGCGCCTCGTTCGCGTCATGGCCAACGATCGGATAGCGGGCCTGGCTGGAGCCCGCAACTCCGGGATTGCCGCTACCACCCACCCTTGGGTGGCTTTCTGTGACGATGACGACGAATGGCTGGACGGCAAGCTGGCCGGCCAGTTCGAGGCCCTGGAAAACGCCCCAGGGTCGGGCTTTGCCACCACCGGACTATTCATCAACTTCAAGGATGCCGACACCACCCGCATCCCAGATCCCGAGAGGATGACCTTCGAGGGTTTCCTCGAGGATCGGATGACTTAGGTTCATCCCTCCATCTTCCTGGTGGCTCGTCGGGTGCTCGACGAGATCGGGCTGGTCGATGAGGATCTACCCGGCTCCTACGCCGAGGACTACGACTTCCTGCTTCGGGCGGCCCGCTCTACCCGCATAGCCGTGGCTCCGAAGCCCCTCGTCCGGGTGTACTGGCACGGCGCCTCCTTCTTCTTCGAGAGGTGGAAGACCATAGACGATGCCCTCGCCTACCTGCTCGATAAGTACCCGGAGTTCGCCGACCATCCCAAGGGGCTAGCCCGAATCCTCGGTCAGCGGGCGGTGGCCCAGGCGGCCATGTCGGATCGGAGAGGGGCTCTTAGGACCATTGGCCGGACCTTGAAGGCTAATCCGATGGAGAAGAGGGTCCCGGTGGCCCTTGCTGTGGCGGCCGGAGTTCCGGCGAGTCGGGTGCTTCAGTGGCTTCACAAATCCGGTAAGGGTATCTAGGAGGCGGCAGCATCTAGAGAGAATGCCCCCGAAGCGGCGCTGGCCGGGTAGCATATTCAGGTCTTGGTCTAGCGGCCGAGTTTTCGCCCCCGTAGCTCAGTGGATAGAGCATCGGTTTCCGGAACCGTGAGCGCAAGTTCGATTCTTGCCGGGGGCGCCAATAGGGAAGGGGCGGCACCGGTCCTAAGTAGCGGATACTCCGCGCCGATGGGGAAGCGTTCAGCTAGCCTCAAGGTTCGCCGTTCTCCTCCGCCTATCGACTGGCCGTCATGATAAAAGAGCAACTCCTTTCCGCCGTCCGTTCTGCCCTAGGAGAGTTGGGGGTGAGCGACGTGCCTGATTCGGTATCTATGGAGCAGCCAGCCAATCGCGACCACGGCGACTGGTCGACTAACGCTGCCCTGGTGTGTTCCAAGATTGCGGGCAAGAACCCGCGTCAGCTGGGTCAGGAACTAGCCGATCATCTGTCCGCCGACCTGCCACCTCACGTCGAGAGCCTGGAGATCGCCGGCCCCGGTTTCGTCAACTTCCTGCTGTCACCAACCTGGCTCCACGATGTTCTCATCTCCACGGTCGAGGCGGGACCGGAGAACCTGGGCTACCAGAGTTTTGGTGAGGGCACCACGATTAACGTGGAGTTTGTCTCGGCCAATCCTACCGGACCCTTGCACGCCGGGGGAGGCCGCTGGGGGGCCTACGGTGACTCTCTGGCCCGGATTCTTGCCCGGTGTGGCTACTCCGCCTTCAAGGAGTACTACGTCAATGATCGGGGCAACCAGACCGTGCTTTTTGGCGAGTCGCTGGTGGCCCGGCGTGGCGAGACGGACCTGCCAGAGAACGGGTACCAGGGCCAGTACATTGCCGACTGGGCAACCGAGATGCCTGCTGATGCCGATCCGACGGCCTGGGGCATCGAGCGGTCGCTGATCGAGGTCCGCGAGGCGTTGGCGTCGATGAACGTTACCTTCGATCGCTGGTCCAGCGATAAGGAGATGGTCGATTCGGGGGCTATGGAGGCCACCCTGGACGAGCTAACGCAGAAGGGTCATGTGTTCAAGGCGGATGGTGCGACCTGGTTGCGGACAACCGACTTCGGCGACGATAAGGACCGGGTTCTGGTTAAAGCCGACGGAGAGCCAACCTATCTGCTCCCCGATATCGCCTACCACCGCAACAAGTTCACCCGCGGCGACATTCTCATCGACATCCTGGGGGCCGACCACCACGGTTACGTGGCTCGGATGAGGGCCGCCCTGATGGCCCTCGGCTATCGACCCGACGCCTACGAGGCCATCATTGGCCAGAACGTGAAGCTGATCCGCGACGGCAAGGAAGTAAAGATTTCTAAGCGGGCCGGAACCATGATCGAGATCGCCGAGCTGATCGACGATGTTGGCCCTGACGTGGCCCGTTTCGCCTACCTGCTCCAATCGATCGATACTTCCCAAACCCTGGACATCGACGTGCTGCGGGCCCAGGCGTCGGAGAACCCGGTGTTCTACGTACAGTACGCCAACGCCCGGATCCACACGATGGTGGCCAAGGCCTCCGACGCCGGGGTGGAACGGGGGGAGCTGGCCGATGTCGACCTGTCGCTGCTAACCCACCCCCGAGAGCTCGACCTGCTGCGGCAGTTGTCCACCTTCGGCGAGATCCTGACCGTTGCCTGTAACGATCGAGCCCCCCACAAGGTGACCACCTGGGTGAGAGAACTGGCGGCCGCCTTCCAAGGCTTCTACCGTGACTGCCCGATCCTGCATTCTGATGTGGACGACGACCTGCGTCGGGCTCGGCTCTGGATGGTGGAGGCGGCCCGTATCGGGTTGGCTTCCGGCCTCGACCTGCTGGGGGTAAGTGCCCCGGAGTCGATGTGAGTGGCACCGAGGCGAGGACGAGTTCGGGGCCGGTCAACTGGAGCCTCCTCCCGGATAGCTCATCGGTCGGTCCGTCGGGCCAGCTCATGATCGGCGGCTGTGACACCCTGGAGGTGGCGAGGGAGTTCGGAACTCCGCTGTTCATCTACGACGAGGATCATCTGAGGGCGCGATGTCGCGAGGCCGTCGATTCCTTCGGGCGCAATGCCACCTTCGCCTCCAAGGCCTTCCTGTGTAAGGCGATGGCTAGCCTGGCGTACGAAGAGGGCATGGGCATCGATGTTGCCACCGGGGGCGAGCTGCACATCGCCCTGGCCGCGGGGGTGCCAGCGTCGAGCCTCGTAATGCACGGAAACAACAAATCGTCCGCTGAGTTGGCCATGGCCATTGAGGCCGGGGTTAGCAAGATCGTGGTCGACAGTTTCGATGAGATGGATCGGATCGATGAGCTGGTGGCGAGCGGGATGTCGGCACCAAACGTGATGCTTCGGCTGACTCCGGGCGTCGAGGCCCACACCCACGAGTTTGTGATGACGGGTCAGGATGACTCGAAGTTCGGCTTTACGGTCTCCTCCGGGTTGGCCGCCAGTGCCGCCGATCGGGCCCTGGCATCGGATTCGATGAACCTGGTCGGCTTCCACGCCCATATTGGTTCACAGGTGTTCTTGGTTGATTCGTTCGCCAAGGCGCTGGGGGTTCTCGGCAAGTTCTCCGAGCCGTACGGGCTCGGCGAGCTGGTAATCGGCGGCGGACTGGGGGTGGCCTACGTGAACGGAGAAGAGGCCCCGACGATCGCCCAGTGGGGCAAGGTGCTGAAGGAGGCCGCGGCGGATGCTGGGATCACGGCCGAGTTGGGGATCGAGCCTGGTCGTTCGATAACGGCTGCCGCGGCCATCACCGTCTACACGGTCGGAACGGTCAAGGAGCTGGCGGGGATCAGAAACTATGTGGCCGTCGACGGGGGCATGAGCGACAATCCTCGTCCGGTTCTCTACGGCTCGGGCTACGAGAGTTTCCTGCTATCCGACGTCCGGGCCGACCGCTCCTTCCCGGTTAGGGTGGTTGGCAAGCACTGCGAATCCGGCGACATCCTAGTGCGCGAGGCCCTGATGCCGAGGGGCACCAAGGTGGGAGACCTGCTGGCTACTCCGGTCACCGGGGCGTACGGGCACTCGATGGGCTCGAACTACAACAAAGTCCTGCGGCCGCCGGTGGTTTTCTGCAAGGACGGTAACGCCCGGCTAGTGGTCCGCCGTGAGACCTTCGATGACCTACTAGCCACCGACCTCGGCTAGCCCCCCTCCTTCCGCAACTGGTCGCGCCAGGTCCCGGTTTTCGGGACTGCACGCGACCAGTTCAGCCTCCTTCCGCTACTGGTCGCGCTGGGTCCCGGTTTTCGGGACTGCACGCGACCAGTTCGGGGGGTCGGGGTGATCTGGGGTAAAACGTAGCGATGGATCTAACGCCGCACCTGGCCCAACTCGCCGCCGACGGATACACGGTGCTGGAGCGGGTCGTGCCGGACGACGTAGTCGATGCTCTACTGGCCTCGGTTGAACGCCTTACCGATGGGCTGGGGGCCGGGCCATCCAACAACCGGTTTGAAGGCCGTTCAACGACCCGGATCTACAATCTCCTGGCCCGCGACCCGGTCTGGCAGCAGGTGGCGACCCACCCCGAGGTGAACGAGCTGGTGAGGAGCAACCTGGGCAAGGGCTTCCTGGTCTCGTCGCTGGCCTCGATCTCGATTGCCCCCGGAGAGGTGGCCCAGGTCATCCACTCGGACGACCAGATGTTCCCGATTGCCAAGCCCCACATCCCGCTCGTCTGCAACTCGATGTTGGCCCTGACCGACTTCACCGAGGCCAATGGGGCAACCCGCATCGTGGCGGGCAGCCATCGGATGGATAGCCCTGACTACCACGATCAACCGGAGATCGAGTCGTTCCCGGCCGAGATGCCCCGCGGGTCGATCCTGGTCTGGACGGGGAGCCTATGGCACGGGGGCGGGGCGAACCGCAGCGACGGGGTTCGGGTCGGGGTGGCGATGAACTATTGTGCCGGCTTCATGCGACAGCAGGAGAACCAGCAGTTGGGCATTCCGCCCGAGGTAATGGCCACCTTCAGCCCGGAGCTTCGTCAGCTGTGCGGGCTCGGGATGTATCGGGGCCTCACCGGGAACATTGACAAGCGAAGTCCGGCGGAGCTGTTCTACGGGGATGACTCCGGCGATCAGATGTGGGCCAACGAGCCGATCTAGCGATCTTCCCCGAACTGGTCGCGCCAGGTCCCGGTTTTCGGGACTCCACGCGACCAGTACAGAACCATCCCCGAACTGGTCGCGCCAGGTCCCGGTTTTCGGGACTCCACGCGACCAGTTCGAGGGGGTGGGGTGGAGGCGGGGCGGGTGGGTCTAGCGGGAGCGTAGGACGAGGGGTAGCACCGGACCGCTATCGGCGGTGGTCAGGTAGTAGGCGGCCACAGTCATGGTCCACCGGCTCAGGATCTCGTCGTCGACCACTAGCACGGGGCCCGCCTTGATCTCGTCCGGCGGCAGGGCCTCCACGTCGATGCCTAGGCGGCCCCAGGGGCCGGCGAGCTGGTGGGCGGAGTTGGACTGGTCGGCCTGGTAGTTGCCATCGTCGCCGGTTACGAGTCCCCGGTAGATGGGCAACTGGCCGAGCTGGCTCAGGGCCTGCGACACCGCGTCGATGAGCCCGGTGTGGCGGCGCGATGGCATCGGGCAGATCCAGGTGGGGCGATCATTCCAGTCCCATCGTTTCAGGATGGCGGCGAGCGACTGGGTCAGTTCGTCCGGCAGGCCAACGTGTGACCCGGACCGCGACGTCTCCATCAGGCCTTCGATGATTGGGCTCCACCCGCCGTCACCAATTCGGGCTAACGATCGCCCCGTTTGAGCCTGGAAGTCGGCCTTGATCCGTCCCTTTGGATTACCCAGCCCGCTCGGCCACTGCTTGCGGGGGGCGGCCTCAACGTCGCCGCCACGTAACAGGTTGCGGGCCAGCCCGACCTTGATCGGGTCGGGCTCGGAGTACCAGGAAAGGTCGGTGCAGCGATCGCAGCGACCGCAATCGGCGGCACCGTCGTCGTCCAAGGCCTCCCGCAGGTAGCGCAGGCGGCAGGTGTCGAGGGCCGCCCAGTCCAGCATCTGGGACGACTCGATCTGGCGCAGTTCCCGGAGCTTGGATGCCAGCTGGTGGTTATATGACCAGTCGGCCGGGGTGCGGACCCAGCCGCGGCCGTGGCGAGCTACTGCCCCCTCAACGTCGAGGATATTTAGCAGGGTGCTGAGGCTGCTGCGCCCCAGGTTGACCGTGGTCTCGAGGGAGGCGACTGAGGTTGGCTCGTCGGGGTCCAGGGCGTCGAGCACACTCAGGCAGATCTCCTCCGAGGGGAGCGACACCGACTCGAACCAGCGCCACACCTGGGCGTCATCGACGGGGCGGGGCACGGCGATGACCTCGGCCCGGTCCAGGGCTCGACCGGCACGCCCGATCTGCTGGTAATAGGCAACGGGGGAGGGAGGCAGGCCCAGGTGGACGCAGAACGCGAGGTCCCCCTTGTCGTAGCCCATGCCCAGGGCACTGGTGGCTACGAGGGCCTTGATCCGGTTGTCGCGCAGGGCGCTCTCCATGGTTAGGCGCTCTTCGGGAGCGACCGCCCCCGAGTAGGCCGCCACCTTGTGCCCCTGCGAGGAGAGCCACTCGGCCGTGACCTGGGCCTGATTAACCGTCAGGCAGTAGATGATTCCGGAGCCGGGGATCCGATCGATGGTGTCGGCGAGCCAGTCCAGCCGGTTGGCGTCGTCCGGCAGATCGACCACCGACAGGTGGAGGGATTCGCGATCGAGATTGGTGCGCAGGACGAGGGTGTCGTCGCCGAGCTGGGAGGCCACGTCGTCGGTTACCCGCTGGTTGGCGGTGGCGGTGGTGGCGAGGACCGGGGTCCAGGGGGGAAGGTCGGCGAGGATACGGCGGAGGCGGAGGTAGTCAGGGCGGAAGTCGTGGCCCCAATCGGAGATGCAGTGG
>JAUZSW010066674.1:9889-28576 GCA_034780735.1 Hyalogyrina grasslei
AGCATTTCCAACAGCATTTTTAACTTCCAAAAGATTTACAGCAACCTGATCAATCGCTGATTTTACAGTCCCTGTAGCCAAGCCAGAAGCGACTGATGGATTATAATTCGTATCATTTGCCGTGATTACGACTGCGCCATTTTCAGCAGTCTTGCCGTTGACAGAAATCAGCCCATCACCGCCCTCGATCAGATCCCAGCCTGTATCTCCTGTAGAAATAATCCAATCTTTAGCAGACACGTCACGAATATCTGTACCATCTTGCGCAGCACTAAAATCAGCCGCTCCTCGTGACCCTACAACATAGTAATTATACTCATTATCGACAGTTGCCACAGGCAAAATCGTAACATCAGGAGTAAACGTTCCAAGAGGGCTTAAGCCTGCCCGAACATTCTCTGGAAGATGCTCAAGCTTAATTACATTATCAACAAATAAGGATTGAATATTATCAATTTCTGTTGTGTTGTTTGTTACACCTAATGCATTTTGCGTTGTTGTATCGTCAATCCCATTCATTCGGAGTGACTGAGAGGCAATAAGAGCATCTTGCTGATCATTGCGAACCTTTTCATGTCCAATCTTTTCGCCCGTAATTCGAGCAAGATCAAGGCTTTTTTCCAAAGCATCATTTGCGGCTGTAATTGAAACAGACATAGCATGAACAATCGTTGAAGCGTCAGAATCAGTTGTTGCCGTTACCTCAACTTCATAAATATTATCCGCATTTGCATCAGAAGGAAGATCGAAGTCAGGAGACGAAGCAAAAGACAAAGCGCCCGTGCTTGCATCAACTAAAAACTTGGCAGCATCAGCGCCATCCGTGATCGCGTAGGAGATAGCACCCGAAAGCGTATCAACACCCTGAACCGTGACAACAGATAATTTGTTTTCAGAAAGAGATAGTGAGTTTGCTGTATTGACAATAGAAAGAGTCATAGATTAGCCTTTAAATTTTTTACTCAAATCGAGACGAAAGCCAAGAATTCCTTCGTATGTTTTTCGCTCGCGTGATTTTAAATATGATTTGTACAACTGATCGAATGTCAGAGATGTGCAGAAAGAAAAGCCATCAATTGATACTTGCGGCTTCTGGTTTAGCTGTAAAAATATATAATATGCAATATGAGGCTGCCTTACCATGATTATTTTTTTTTGACAGTTATTATTATCTTTTTTGCACAAAACTAAAATCCCTCTCTTGACTTTATAACAAGATCAGCAAACACAAAAGATTTAGAGTCTTTATCCCAAACCATCACCTTGCCGTCATCAGTGTTAGAGGCTACAGGCATATTTATCAAAGCTATTGCACTTACCAAGACATCCCTTCCTTCCTGTATCTCGTTTTTTAACAGTCTAACTTCTTCTAGCGTCTCATTTAATTCAATCCTAAGTTCTTCCCCTGCGTCATCTATTGCTTTATGATAATAAATAGCCAAATTTGCCACATAGTCAAACCACAAAATCATAAAATCAATTTTTGAATTCCAAATTTCTGGATAAAGATACTCATCTCTTTCTTCTAATATCTTAAAATCATCAGAATTGAAGGACGGCGGAACAATAGTAATTTCATCGGGCATTATTATATTTCTCCAAGTATTATTGTTGATTCGTAAGTATTATTATCAAGATGAGAACGAGCAGGATACATCATAAATCTAGCAACAAATCCATGTTCAACTTCTCTATATTTGTTGCTGTAATTAGGATAAGCGCTAATAAAAAACTCTTTAATCTGTCCCGTGCTACCAACAAACTCAAAAAATAAATTAACATCCCTCTCTGTCAATCCTGACAAGTTAAAAGACAACTGCCTTACTGCATCCCTTGTACCCGTGCTTACAAGTGTTTTGCCCTCACTTCTCTCGTGAGTTACAAAGTCATTAAACTCTATTAACATCCCCCAATCAAAATTATGTGTATCAGGAGTCCAGCTATAGCCAAAATAAAGCAGTGACAAATAAAAAAAATCAGGAAGCGTACCTGTCGGCTTATCAAAAAACGTTATCCTTGCCGACCTGCCTTTTACTGGATGAAACCAGTGCGAGGCTGAATGCTTTAAATCATCCCCGTAAGTCGCCCGCCAAGGATCAATCCATGGTCTTATTTCACTAAGCTTTTTCCGCTGTTTTGCAAAAAACTCCCCCGAATCGTATTTAAGCATCCCTGATAAATTTTCATCTTCAAATATTTCTATCCGAATAGTGCCATTAACAGACATGCTGTGATAAGGGCAGGCAAAAGAATCAAACATCTTTGGATTATCAAAATTAACGACTAAAACATGCTCCGATCTTGATTTTGTCTCAACAATAAGTGACTTATCAGGAATTAAAAGATTTTTTACTGGAGTTGAATCCCAAGGCGACGGTGTCATGATCATGCTTTTTGCTGTATCAAAATGATTTTTCACGATAATACGCAAATTATCAGAGCATTTATCACGCAACCAAGTCGTATTTCTGCCTTTTGGCGAATATCTGTTTCTAATAGATTCTATTTCTGTCAGGCGCTTATCAAGCCCGCCAAACTTACTACCAATCTGCCCAAAGGCTTCGATGTTTTTTTTATTTACGCTATCCATAAAAGCAAACCAATTTTATTTGTATTTCCATAGGATTTCCTTGTTTCCTTAACTTCCATCAGCACGTGATCTTGATCAAAAAAAGGATGCGATATTTTTACCTTATCGCCAACTCTTAAATCAGATCCTCTCGCAAACAAATCAAAAGAAAAAGGCATTATCTTTTTGGAATCTATTAATATCCTTCTAGAAAGTTCCATCATTGCGTCATCAATATTTAATAGGGCGGTTTGATATGTTTTTTTCTCAAAAAAATCACTCGAAAAAGAAAGGTTAGATGAGACACTTTCAGGATTTGAGTCTTTTGAAGAAAATCCATTATATTCAATAGAAACAGACGATGCAGGCTGAATACTTTCCCCCATAAAAAAACTATCTAAAACAATATCATTTTTATTAAACGAATAAGTTGGCGGGTATGAGTTTTGAGTATGAATAAGCTGTAGCAAATCACCTGAAAGCGAAATTCTATGGTAAACTCCTAGCGGCTCAAGTATCGAATGCATAACACTATCAATACTTATTTTGCTAGACACTGAAAACAATATATTAACATTTAAAAGAAAATCACTAAAATAAATCGGCTCAATTTCGGAAATACCCGCTTCATTAGCAAGTATAAATATTACTTCAAGTAATGTACCCTCAAGGACTCTTTCAGCAATCTCATTATCAGCAACTTCAACGGAAACATGCTTTTGAAGAGCTAGGGACTGATCATAAAACGAAACTCGAACACTCCCTTTAGATTCAAACATTACATCCCTTATTGTTCCAACAAATAACAGCTTAAAATCATCGTACAGCCAATCCTTACTCCCCCAAAGCACTTTTATTTTAAGCCCTCCCCAAACATTAACACTATCCAGCATCCAGCTTATTGAACCATCATTCAAAAGAATTAACTCTCCTGCTGACATGGAAGAAGCGTAACTATCAATAAACTCTATTGACGATAACGATAATGATTTATAAATAACAGGGGCTTCCCCTTGTCTTCGTCGAACATAGGGTGTATTTGAAGCAAGAAAATACGCCCCGTCAATCAACTCAAGCTCATAAAGAACAACGCGTTCCGCACTTGGATTTGATAACCAATCTTGATACTTAGCTTCATCCATACGCTACATTCCTCTGCAAGGATGACTCTCTTATTCTTCTTTCAGAATTGTTGCTTCTCTGTTCTGCAAACTGCTTTTTTAACTCATCTATCTGCCTGTCCCGTTGCTCTCTTGCCTTTTTATTACTTACCTGATCCGCCTTTTTATAATCTCTTATATCCTCATTAATCTTTTTTAATGCGACCACTTCTTTTTTCAACTCGACAATCTGATTAGCTATTTCTGAGCTATTACTAGCTGGGGAAATTGTAATATTATTTATGACAGGAGATGCATTCCCATCCGTTCTCGTTACTCTATTTTTTGGCACATCAGCTTTAAAATATCTTTTAATCGCCAAAACAGATTTCGCATCGACAACGGCTTCTCCTTTATGTAAATTTGCAGGAAAGTCATCATAAGGGACAGAAGATAATCCTGAATAATAAGACCCACCAACTCTTATTCTTGATCCGTCGTCACCTCCTCCACTATCCTTTGCATCCGCAGCATCTCTTATGTCCCTTACAGCCTGAGCAATCAATGATGCAGACTCTCGCATTATCTTTGCAAGATCAAAAGAGGCATCTGACATTAAATCAAAAATCTCGACAATATCCTTCATTGCGTCATTGGCAATAATAAACGAATCATTTGCTGCAAGCGTTGTTTCAGAAAGCAAACTTTCAGTCTCAATAATTGCATTAATGGATTCAATCACAACTTTAGATTCCTCGTTAAATAAAACGCCTGCGCTTATCGTGTTATCAATACCCTTGATATACGCCAAAAATCCCACCTCATCCAATAATCTTTCTTTCGTATTATCCATATTGTAATAAAATAAAGTAAAGCCTTCGCTATCGGCTAATTTATTTTTTACTTTTAAAAGAGATTCGGAATAAGAATCTGCTGATCTAATACCTAGTCGAATAAACCTGTTTAATAAAACATAAGCCAACGACAGTCTTGATATTCTTTGTCTGTTTGTATTTAATGTTTGGGAAAAATCATTAAAATACTCCGCCCCTTTTTCATTCTTTTTTGGAGTATCCTTGTTTAAAAAGGTCATTGTTACAGGGATTGTTCTTCCATCAGGCAAAGGAACAGCAGCTTCCGCCCCCGCCTCTCCAAATATCGCCCTCTTATTTGAAATTCCCCCCAAGGCAAACTTTTGAAGACTGTCTGCACTATCAGCCTTCCTAATGCTTGACGGCTTCGCGGTGCTAGTTGATAAGATAGTACCAACAGCGGCTTTCGCGTCCGTAGCGAGCCGCTTTAAAGACCTTCCCACACTATTAATCGCGGGCGATGCAATCACACTGGCATCACCTACTTTTTTTATTCCATTGGCAGCCTTGTCCGTCGAGCTTGTCATTGTCTTTTGAAAATCAATAAAGCCTTTTGGAGCTGATTTCATTATTTGCGCCAAAGACTGCCCTGACTTACTCACTGCCCCCATGCTTTTAGATACTTCTAAAGCAGCTATAAACGCCTTTCTGCCGCTCTCTGTTGTCTTATCAAGACTCTCAGCATAAACCCTGAACCCTTTCTCATTCAGTAATCTTAAGTCTGTTTTTGAGAGGCTTGATCTATACTTGTCAACAGCAAGCGCACTATTAACAAGCGTCATACTTTTGCGTTCTTCTTGTGAATAAAACTCGTTATAAAAATCACCTAATCCTGTTTTTAACTTCTCAACACCGCCCGCCATTCCTGCAAGCTTAATCATTGTTTCTGTTATTTCCAGTCTTGTACCACCCATGCCTCTCGTTAAGCCCATAAATTCAGGAGTTAGGATAGAGACAGTATTGGATACAGCAAGTAATTGATTTTGATACTTCATTGCCGTTGAAAATGCTTTTTTTCCTGCATCGGTGTTCAGGTTAAGCGCTTTTACGTGTTGCAACAATTGATCTTTCGTTGTGATCACGCTATTGCCTGATAAACCCAGCCCTGCATTCATAGCAGAAAGATCGGCAACAAGGCTCTCCGCTGCAATTTTTCCGCTATCTGTAGCATCTAAAAAATTCTGAGAAAACAAGGCAACTTGAGCGCCAAACACAGCAGCCCCACCGCTCGCATCACTAAGGGCAACGGCATTTTCCAATATTTGAACTTTTGAATTGCCAAGGTTCAAGCCCAAATCAACAAGGGCGGGAACAGTGGAATTTGAAATAGCAGCAATCTCATTAACACGCTTAACCAGCTCTTCTATTGGCGCATTCACATCAACTAATTTCGCCAATTCTTTAGGCATTGCACTAAAAATTGCGGCTATTCTTTTTTGTGCAACTTCCTTTGTATTTAACGTGCTAACTTCAAAAGTTTTCAAGCTATTCTTAACTTTTTTCACGGCGGACGCTGGAAGAAAGGAAGCAATTGCATTATCCACTTTTTTTATTGACTGTAAAAACCCCATCACAGCCTCTATTTGACCATCTTTATATCTCCCCAATGATGACGTTACTTTTCTGCTTCCACCTCTTACTCCAAAATACCCAAAATCAGACTCTACTTTAAATTTTTTGCCCGTTTTATTTCGCTTTGTCCCGTACGTTCCCGTTCCAGCAGAGTCTTCTCCGCCAAAAGTTCCACGAACAGGTCTTTTCCCACCAAGGGCGTTTCCAACCAGTCCGCCAAGCGCCGACCCAATAGCTGATCCAACGGGCCCACCGAGAGACATACCAATTGCAGAACCAATACCAGCCGCCAACTGCCCTGTTTTATTTGCCCCTGCAATGCCTGCAAGAGAACTACCAGTACCAAAACTCTCAAAAACTCCCGCAATACCTGTTTGCGTTTTCGCAAATATACTACTAATGCCTTTGCTTGCCACATCCATAACGCCTTGCACACTGCCCTTGCCATTAAACGCATCGCCAACACTCCCGACAAGACTAGATAGCGCACTGCCTATCTTCTTCGTTACTGGCTCTATAGAGGGTCTTAAAACAAGATTTTTAAACGTATCAACAATTGAATCTCTCAGCGAAGAAAAATCATTTTTTCCCGAAAGGACTGCATCAGAAATGGCATCGCTCATTTTTGAAGCCACAACGGTTTGTGCTTTTATTGCCGCAGTTGCCTTGTCAGTATTTTGCTTCTTTGCAATCTCCGATGCAGACCAACCTTCATTTGCAAGAGTTACTTTTTCTCCCGCCGTTACGCCGCCAGAAGCTACGGCAATGGCAACTGATAGCGCCAACGTTGAGGCTTTTATTGCGTCCTTAATCTTTAATCTTATGGCTAACTTCTTCTCATAATTCTTTGTTAATTTTTCAGTTTGCAGCGCCGCAAGTGCTTCCGTTTTTGTATATTTTTCAGTCGCTTTATCAGCCAAAAAAACAGCATCCTTGCCTTTTTTATACTCAAGAATCACAAGGCTTAACTTCTCTTTTTGTTTTGCTATCGATTCTGCTACTTTCTTTCTTAGTTCTTTTGTTTTTTCCAAGGCTTTATTTTTCAATAGAAGCAATTGGTTTTCCTTGTAATCAAAAACAAGTTTTTCAGCAATTGCTCCCTTAACATTATCAATAGATAGTTTTGCAGCAAACCTTGCGGCTTTTCCTTTTGTTATCTCTATCTTATTTAACCTTAGCTGAATCGTTTCACTTGCTATTTTCTTTTTAAGCTCTTCTCGCGCATCCTTTGATTTCTTTATCTCCTTGTTTTTCAAGGCTAATGCTTTATTTTCCTTGTAATCAAAAATAAGCTTTTTAGCAATCGCCCCCTTAATCCCGTCAATAGATAGTTTTGCGGCAAATCTTGCTATCTTTCCTTTTGTTATTTCAATGTTTGAAAGTCGTATTTCCTGTGATTCTTTTTCAATGCTATCAACCATTAATTTTCTTGATTCTACAAGCTCATCTTCTCTCTTTAGCGACTCCTTTAGTGCTAGTGACTCATCTTTTTGCGCCAACAACTTCTCTGCAAGCGCTCCCGTAATGCCTTTTATTGATAGCTCAGCCTCCACTCTTTTCAACACGCCTTGGTCTTGCTCAATAATATCAAGCCTAGCCGCCTGAACCTCGTTAAAATACGAATTTGCAATATTATCTATCGCTTCCTTGTGTAATTTTGCAGCCTCAGCAGTCTTCTTTGTCGCATCTTCCGTTGCTTTTAGTGATATTACTCGACTTTTTTCAGCAATAAGCACCTTCAATTGCGAATCAGAATACTTTAAATTATTGTCACCCAGTCTTTCTTGCTCTAAATTGTATTTATATACCTGAATCTCACTCTTGCCAAAAGCAAAAACCTCACTCTTTAAAGCTTTTAGCTTTGAGTTATAACTATCAGATAGCGCATTATTTGATTTAACTAGCTGATCAGCCGCTTTCTTATTATTCACTTGAGCGGCTGAAAGCTTCTTTGTCGCCTCCTTTGTAGCCTTAACGGGGGCTATGTAATCCTTAATTGTCCTTGTTGTTTTCTTGGCTGACAAGCCTAAACCATCAAACGACTGGCTTGCCTTATCTAAAGCCCTATCAAGCCTCCTATCATCTGCAAATTCCGCTATTTCACTACCAATTCCTGAAAAAGCAGAAGAAACAGCACTGCCAAAATCACCAACATAATCAGAATCAAACGCACCAACAAAAGCTTTTTTCATTGATGTTGATGAATCCACAGCCTCCCTTTTCATTTCTAGAAAGCTTGTATTGACTTTAATAGCCGCACCACCTGCCGCAGTAACAAGCGCATTCAAAGGATAAATCGCCCCCTGTATTGTTTTTGCCATAATGCCAACAACACCATTATAAATATCAATAAAAATATTCTTAATGGCTGTTGGCACTGTTTGCCACGCATAAGAGAATGCATTAGCTGCACCAATAAAAACTCCAATCAACCCATTTATTGCAAATTTTCCATAATCAAGCAACTTAGAAATAAACCCACCCATTGCCTCAAAAGGAGTCTGACTAGAAAATACAATATTATAAAGTATGCCTAAAAACCTTCCAAAACGCTTTACACCATCGCTCGCATAATCAAAAGCCCCAAGCATCCAATCCATTACTGACGCTGTTGTGCCTCCCATATCAACAAGGCTATCCTTAAAATAAATAACAGCCCCAACAATAGCGGAAAGAGAAACAATAATTGCGCCCACAGGAGTGAAAGCAAAAGCAATAGCCGCAGATGTCGCCGAAACAAGCCCCCCAACAATTAAAGCAAGAATTGGAACAGTTACAGCACCAAGAGCGGAAAAACCCATCTTTAATGCACTCGCTCTATTTTCAGACTTGCTCAGATAGCCAGCAACAGCGTTAAACGATGATGCTAATGGAGAAGCAAAGGAAGTTATTAACTCACTCCCTGCAACGCCTGCTTGTTGACCTAACCCATAAACAGATTGCTTTAAGTTAACCAACTCCCCTGATGCTTTTTTAACAATATCAAGCTGACTATTACTTAAAATCGTATAATTTTTGTTAGCCTGCTCCTGAAATGCTTTTAATGCTGCGCCATCTCCTTTCAATAAAGGCATTAGTTTGGACGCATCATTTGCTAAATTTTCAAACAAAAATCGCAATTCTTTGCCGCTTACATTGCCCATTTTTTCGGCTTTACTTGTTATTGTTTGCAAAATTTCAGCAGGGTTTTGGTGGCGAAGATCAACAAGGTTTAGCTTTAGGCGTTCAAAAATATCTTTAGCCTCGCCCCCGCTTGTAACAATAAAATCACCTATTTTTTCCGAAATATCCTTAAACACATCACTAACATCAAGCCCCTCTTTTGATACGCCTTTCATTGCCTGCCCCCAGACTTGAGTTGTTTGGCGCGACATGTCAAAAGCTTCTGCGTTTCGCTCTATCTCCTTTGTGTTTTCAATAAACGAATTCGTAAGCACAGCAATGCCAACAATCCCAGAAATAGCGGTTAGATTCGCCACAAGTCCCCGTGCTTTGTTCCCTGCAATTTCGGACGAATTCCCCATTCTTGTAATGTCCGTAGTGAAATTACCAATCTGCTCTCTTGCCAGTCCCGCCCTGCTTTCCATGCTTGATACTTGAGCGTTTAAACCAAAAACAGCTCCTGTTAAATTCACTATCTCAGTATTTATTGACCCTAGGCTAAATCCTGCCGCAATACGCCTCAAAGCATTATTTGCATCAGATGATAGCGCTATTACTTTGCTTATCGCTTCATGGACTTTTGTCAACCCAGACAATAATGAGGAAAAATTTACAGAAGAGCCAATATTTGACACAGCAGACGCAGCAGCAACAGAAAGACTTGTAATTTTATTTAGATTTAACGCTATGCCTTGATATCCAATCGACTTAAAGTCGACACTTAGCGTTTTATTTTTTAATGATTTTAGTTGATTTAATACTGCGCTAACACCAACCGAAATCACTCTTATTTTTATTGTTTTTGCTCTAATAGAGTCAATCGCGCTTTTGGCTGGCTTAATACCATAGCTTAGAACCCTGACTTCAATTTTTTTGCTTTTTATCTTGCTTAGTGATGATTGAAATTGCCTTGCTGACAATGACGTAGAATCAATTTTATTTTTAATTAAACTGAAATCAGAAGTGATATTCTTTACTTTTACCCCTGCTGATGTCATTGATTCAATCGAAGTCTTTAGCTTGTCCGCTGAAAGAGATGCGAAGGAGAAAGCATCATCAACACCCTTTGCTCCTTTTTTCAATTTATCTATTTCAGACGCGGCATTGCCACTCTTAAATACAATGCCAATTTCAGCAGTACGCATTATTTTTTTCCAAAAAGTTTATCTGTTGCGCTTCTTACCTGCAAATTATTTGCTAATCTTAATGGAGATAGCGTTTTTTCATCAGAATAAAAATACTCAAGATACGCGCCCGCCATGAGGTACAGCGTCTCCATCTCCCACGAATCCCAACTTTTAAACAAAGCATCCCTATGGCTCAAAATCTCAAGAACAGAAGGCTGAACATAAGAACCTCCCTCCACTCTAATTAGTTTTGACATCTCATTATTAAGATAATCAAAAGAAGGGAGGGCGCAAACAGGAATTATTTCTATGTCCGATCTAGATTTGCACCACCCTCTATACCTCTGATGATCTATAAGGGCTTGTCTTGCATTTGCATAAAAAGCGAATCTTTAGATACTTCAGCAATTGCAGCATGAGTAAACGCAGAGTAAGCATTAAAATAAAAACCAACAAGCTTTGATTCAATTTGTTCTCTATTCAATTCAGGTGCACCATGATCCGAAAAAGAAACAACATCGTGAATATGGCAGCTTGTCGTTACAGCAGCCAGCGCTCTACAGTTGGACATCCGATCACGATCAATATCAGAATCATCTTGTCCCGCTTTACGCATTCTGTTTGCTGTATTTTGTAGTGACTTTTTCCACTCATCAGCTTCAGAGGACTTGCATTCAATAAAGCCAGCCTTTCCATCAGCACCAACAATTTTATTATTATTTGCGGGATTAATAAGATAAATCTTTATCGTGTTATTTTTCCAGTTATCAGCTAAGAGCTGATCGTACAGATTTTTTTCTGACATTTTTATATCTCTTTATTTATGCGGATAAAAAATCCGTCTTCATTAGTGCAACAAGTTTGAATTTAATCTTTTCATCAGCCGCGCCATCAGGATCATCATTGAAATCTTTGATTTTAATATTGCCCCATTTTTTCGACACCCCGTCAGGATGAATAAAATAAAATGAAATAACAACATCATTATCATAAGCAGTTTTTATAAATGAAGCCGCCGCATCATAACCCTCATCGCCCGAATCAGCCATTCCCTCCAAAGAAAGGTCGGACACTTCCTTACTTGTTGTGTCTTTTTTCACAAGACCACCACAACCCGAGCCAAAACGCGACGGCTCAGACTTTTCTCCACGGGTCGATTTTGGCAAGGAAACAGTTTCTAACTGACAGCCAAAACCGACAAGAACGCTTTCTGTCAGTTCGGACAAAGATGCCGCCTTAACGCCAAAAAATAATTGTGTTTTTTCGTTTTTATATTCCATTATTTTACCACCTTTTTATCACCCAAAAGCAAAGATGCAGGCAATGGATTTGTACTTTCATCGGTCTTTTTCCAGCCTAAATGCAGCATAAACTCTAGTATATTTCCTGACATGGAAATAACCCTCCCATCCTTGTGTATCTTAGTTTTTTCCTCACTCAAAGCAAGCACTCCTGTATTCAAAATCAATAATTAAAGGCATATAATAACGCCCGTTTTTATCATCAAAAGATCCACCAATCTCCCCATGATCAGAAATTAATAAGCCGTCTCTTTCAAAATTAAAATGAAAAAGACTTAATATATTCTCAGCTTCAATTGTTGGCTGTATCTCACCATCAAGCCGATTAAATCGAATAGTAAAAAGCATCTTGCCCTTTACTTTTCTGCCATTCCATCCTGAATGCGTCGAGACAGGCATTATCTTTAAATTTGCAGTAATACCATCAGTCGAATTTTTTAGCCGTTCAGCAGGGAGGTAAATAGGAATCAAGCCACTTTCCTCTCTAATAATAGAAAAAATTAACTCTTTGGCTTTACTTAGAGACACTCTCGATCCATCCTTTTATTTTATCAAAAGTAATAGTATAGGATAGCCTGCCGTGCTTAAACTCATCAAAAATAGCATATTCATGATTATTTGTAATATGCAAATCATCACCTAAAACAAAGTTTTTCAGCTTGCTTTCGGCAGCACTCTTTGAGAGTGATATCATTCCACTAATCGCGCCCTTTGTGTAATTTACAACATCTATTCTTGATAGGTCGGGCTGACCTATTCCTATGTTATTTGACGCGGATAACTGTCCAGAAAAAACGCCCTGCATTTGCGATATGCTAACAACACTCTTTATTGCTGAAGATTTTACAGTATCCTCTAGCTCTTTCTCAACATCACAAATAGCATCAAAAATACTAGGCATTACGGCGTAACACAATTTATTGTCCAAAAAGCGTGAACCACATCATCATAAAATGAATTTACAATATAACGCTTATCCTTGTATTCAACAATCATACCATTGCAAGGCTCAACACGAAGATGAGAGCAAAGAAATTGCAAAGAAATATCAGCATCGTTGTGTCTATCTGAATGATAATCTAAGCTCTCTACCTTCATCGCCTCAACCTCATAAGCCGATCCATCACAATGATTTAATATAAGAGTAGAAAAAACATCCTTTAGATCACCTATTATCGCCTCTTCCATCTCTCTTGTCAGTTCCGCTCTCATACAGTGTATGCCCCCATATAAGCAGTAGAGTCCACTTGTAAATTTGCACACAAGTAAGAGCCTATCAAATCATTTAAAAAAGGAATTCTCTCTATCCGAGAAGCTGAACTATTATCCTTTGCAAAAACAAACTCCTTGGATATCTTTGCAGAACCAGCGCCCACCATTTTTTTGATAATCCTTTCATCGGCAATAACAGCAAAAACATTAAACGCTCCAATGTCTATCTGATATGCAAGATAGCATTGAGCCTTTATTAAAATATCCTGAATATCATCATCAGTACAAAACTTAACGGATGATAAAAATAAATTAGCTTGAGCCAATAGCGCCCCCTCATCCCCCTTTACTGATAAACCAAGCGGCAACAGGAAATCAGATAAATCAGAGGATGAAGGAGCGGATAACGACATATTAACTAGACTTTGGCAATGATATCAAGCCAGCCTTCAACCAGCTCTTAATTAAAGAATGACTCTCCCCGCCAAAAACAGAAATAACACCACTCTTTCCACTATCAATTTCTTTTCCACACGGAAAAGAAAGAGAAGAACTATGTTTATTTTTCACTGTTATTTCAATGAAATCTCCCACAGGCTTGTTTATTTTTTTCACATCAGTCAGGCTCAAAACCCAAACAACATCATTCGCTGTTAGCTTAAACTCACTAAGAATTTTAGCCTTTTTTTCATCATTAAAAGACGCAAATCTGTCAGAAAAATCACTAACGAAACTTTTTAAATTATTCATTATCAAATACCATCGAAATAACTAACCTCAAGAGGGCGGCGAATATCAAGCCCTCCTACGCGAAAAATGCCGGGAACCGCAAAAGACAAAACTCCAGATTGTCTTGGCTCTAAAAACTGATGAGGCATTGGATAATGAAGCTTTAAAACATCGGGATGCCGACGATACGATATCATCCGAGATGTACCACCAACACCCGCTTTATCCAAGCCACGAACGCCCTTTATTGTCAAGTCAACGCCTGTTTGCGATGTAACTACATTGCTTTTTCTAATAAACTCTAGCAGCGTCATTGTTGTGCCGTCTATCACGCGGGAAGACAGTGTTCTTAGCTTTATAGGGGGGAGTAACAGCGTGTTAGCCATCGAAACATTATTTGTTTGTTTGGATGGAGCATAAATAGCCTTATCAACATCTGAAATAATCTGCTTATCTGTTGCTGCATCCCAATTTCCATACATTGCCGCCATCGTTGGGACGGACGGATGATTTGTAAGACCCTTGAATCCTTTCTTCTCATCGCCAACCAGAGCAACTCTATCAACAAACTGCTCAGAAGCAAGGCGCGCAGCAAAAGCATCCTCACTTCTTAAATTATATCCAAGAAATTGCGCTTGATTTATTTCCTCATAGCCGTACCCATAGCCAATTCCAGCAGTGTGAACGTCTTGTTCATGCTTTGTTAATTCGCTCCCCGCTTGCGGCATTGTGTCGCCATTTCCATTAACCCAATCCGCCCGACCAAAACTATCAGAAGAAAAATAAGTAACTGTTTTTGCAAAAGGATGAGCTGTCCCATCAACAGGGACAATTAAAGAATATTGAATTTCAGGATAATCCGCCTTATTAACGGCCTGTTCAATGTGCGATGTCTGTCTAATCAAAAAACCAAGCGCAGCGGCTTCATCATTTGCTGTAATTAATGGCATTGCTATCCCCTTACAATTTTTGTTAATGACCCGGCTAACGCAGTTAGATCATATCTAGCATTAGTAAATTCTGATCCGCCACTCTTGACCCAGCCCGAATCCCAAAAAACAGGATCATCAGCAACAACATCAACTTTTGCAGTGACAAGCACGCCACCCTGCCCGCCAAGATAAATATTTACGTCATCACCATTCGTATGCCCGTTAAATTCTTCATTGACCGTTCTATCTCTAACGCAAACGCCAAAAACATCGCCATTAGAATGAATAGCACAACAACCATCCTTGATATCAAGCTGTAAAGCAACGCCAAATGCCGCACTTTCCCCACGCAACGTCTTAGATGAAAGAGAGTAATTTAGGCTTCCACTAAGCCCCCCTTCTCTTCCTAAGTCCATCCGATCTTTGTAACTAAATTTAATCGACATGATCAACCACCTACCCAGTTATCTTGCAATCTTTTTTGAAACTCAGACTGCCCATGATCATCAGGAGTTGACTTGTAACCACCCTCTCTGCTCATCATGTCGCTTCTGAAAGAGTCTTTATTGTCATTAATATACTGATCCCTGATAAAATCATAAGCCGTGCTTACATACTCAGGAGACTTGTCTTTTACAAACTCATCTCCTTTTATCTTGGAAACAACAGTTGAAAAAATCTCATCCTTACTTTTTTCAGAAAAGTCAATATTCGGAACAATACCTGATGCCTCCGAAATCAGCGCCGCTCTATCTTTTACTCTTTTGTTAATTTCTTCATCCGTAACAATCAGCTTATCTTTTTCGCTAATTTCCATATCTTTTTTTGCAAGCTCCGCATCTTTATCGGCTATTTCTTTTTTATGCACCAAATCATTTTTTTCTGCATCCAATTTAACATCAGCAATAGCGGCATCATTGCTTTTCTTTAGCTCAATAATACTAGCTTGCAGTTTTTCAATTGCCTGCGCGCTCTGATCTGTTGCTGTTATCGAAATACCATCAACATTAATTTTTTTCTCACCCATAATATTTTTTCCATGATTTGCAGTTAAATCAGCTATCCATAATTTTTTAGCATCGCCTATTCCAACGTCACTTCCAGCCCGCCCCTTGCTAACAATCGCAATGTGATTTGCTGAATACTTTGTCATTATCGCATCATAAGGCTCACCATCAGGAGACACGCCATCTTTTACTTCAAAAGACATGCTGTAACCCATTGATAGCTCTCTCTTTCCTGCGTCAATATCGGAAATAGCAGCCCCCTCCATAATGATCAAAGGGACAACAACATACTCCCCCGATCTCAAAAAGCCCTCGCCGATGTTTCCAACTGCGTGCTCTTTCCAATTATCCTTATCGACATTATCAACAGGATGATCATTTGTTGCGGGCTTCCTTACAAAAGTTGCTAAATTCTTTCTGTCAAAAACAACACTCTCAGGGCGATACATGCGAACTATCTCCTTGCCCAAGCCAAGCTCTGAGCCGAGATATTTCTGAATGCCTGTTCTGGCGCACTTAACAAGCGCACTGAGATAGCCCTCAGGAGTTCTTTCAATATTG
Source organism: Hyalogyrina grasslei (assembly GCA_034780735.1). Classification (NCBI taxonomy): domain Eukaryota; kingdom Metazoa; phylum Mollusca; class Gastropoda; family Hyalogyrinidae; genus Hyalogyrina; species Hyalogyrina grasslei. Next base: position 26,034 of record JAUZSW010066674.1, read on the forward strand.
GAAATGCTGGCATCCCCTATAAAATTAATTGTTGTCATTTTTTAATAGTACATAAAATACAAAATATGTTTTTTGAAAAACGCTGAGGTGGTATCATCCTGATATCAAAATAACATCAGGTTTCTCATGAAAAAAGGAAATAACGAAATATGCACAAGATCGCATCGATTGACATTCCGAAACATTAAAGAGCTAAGGGATGTAGCTTTAGAAATGGGAATCTCTGTTAATTCATGCATAAATATAGCAATTTTCCAATTTCTTAAAAAAATAAAGAAAAAGAAGCAAAAAATCGACTAAAATGTCGCCATTGGTTTGGTTTTTGGTTGTCATTGTTTTACAATGCTCCTGTCTTGCGCTGTTCGTCTCCTGTTAAGTTCTGAATCAGCTATTATAAAAATCAAACTAGCTCTAGTGATTTAGCGATCACTAGGGCATTTTTTTTGCCCGTTAAGCTAGTTAAATAACAGGTCGTGCTATGCAACGACAGAGAATAGCCTTACCGGGCGGCAAGCCATTCTCAGCCCCCGTCCTATCTCCCCACTTGTAAATCTTTCCTTCCAAGGCTAAATGCCTCCCCCTCTCCCTCTCATCTAGCACGCCACTCCAGCTGTATCTCTTTATACCTGCCTGTCTTTGCCTAGCCTCATTAAAATCCGCATTTAGCTTCCGCAACTGATCAAACGCAATTAAGTCAGCCCTTGTTTTCATTATGTCAAAATGACTTTGCAAAAGCTTGGAAAGCGCAACTGAACCAATCTTTTTTATTTTTGCATCATAAATTGTCTGCTCTATCCGCTTTAGCATGTCGCTGCCCATTGAGGATATTAGCGATACATTTTTTTCAATATAAATATCAATCAATCTTTTTTGATCGCTTGATTTGACAATAATAGAAACATCAATTCCTACAGCCTTCATCACGGAGCGAACAAACCTGTTTGTATGGCTTTTTTCTTCACTCTTAAATATGCTCTCAATCTTTGAAGCAATGGAATAAAGAAACAAATCCATCTTGCTTTTCAATGAAGAAAACCAATCAAGCGAATCACTCACAAGGCTTTTATTAAGAAGATAAACAGGAATGATTGCCCTCCTTGTCTCAAGTATCATCATCCTGTTCATTAATAATATTAACGATCTATATCTAAAATATGATGAAAGCCTTGCTTCGATTGAATCAAAAACAATCAATCTTTTTTTTGATATCATAGTGGAAAGATCGTACTTTTCCATCAAATTACATCCTCAAAAAACTCACTACCAAGCACTATTCTTCCCGTATAGGGCTGGATTTTATCAATATCAATATCTTGATTTTTTGCCAAGGTAATATGTGGCTGATAGCCATCAAAATCATGAGATGCCCCGCAAGAAATAAACATTTCATGCCGCCACTCAATACCATCATCTTTAAACAAAAGAACGACGGAACCATCGTCAAATCTCTCAATAATTCTAGCGCCTCCTTCCTTTATGTTAATCTCATCATTATGCCCCCCGTCTATCAACATCCAATCGACAGGCACTTTTGAATAAATGATTGTCACATGAAGATTGCTATTTATTTCCAATCCTTGAGATAGCGCCCATTTGCTTAGATCGCTCGTATTTTTTACTTTACGATAAACATACAAAGGCTTCGCTATAGCGTCAAGAATACGTGGCAAAGCGGTGTTTTTTGACAAACCTTCCTTGAAGTTGGGAAATGAATTAGACTCTACCAGCTTGCGCGTTGCTATCTCTCTGATCTCTTCCCTGCTATAAACGTTAAGGCTATCAATCGCAATCACTGTCTCCATTGTTATTTTTCCAATTTCCGCCCTCTCCCTGTCATTTGACTGCTCCAAAGGATTCCATTTATACTCGCCCTTCCCAGCCACGGCATTGATACAGGCATCAAGTATCAGCATGTCATCCCCAAGCAATTCCTGATCAATCTTGATCCTATCATAATAGTTTTTCATCTCCCCTCTGCCTGTCGAATTCATGCCTTTGGATGATTGCCCTGTGAATTTACTCGCAGGAATTCCATCAGATGCCCCAGCAACCATCAAAAACCTGTCTATTAAGTCGGGAATCTGAGCAAATGAAGTTGTTTTTCTGTTAAATTCCTCATCCTTATCAAGGATGAGCATCCCTGTAATACCTTTGGCTAGCGATGCCAATGAAAACCGCTTGAGTACTGTTTTTTCATAATCACCCGTCTTATCTTTCGCCAGCTTTCCTGTAAATTCAGGAATACCAACAACGTCAATATTAGCCTCAAAAAGCAAGGATGACGCATTGGCAAGCGAGGAATCAGCATTTTTTATAGCATCATAAGACGCTTGCAAAACAGAGTCAGACCAGCCGCTGATTGCCATTGTGTCGACACTCATATTGCCCCCCATTAAAACAAAATGGGAAGGGTGAATCTTGCTATGATTTGCTGAATTGTGCAGCATATAAAATAAAGGCTTCTTAAAATAAGGGCTTGCTGGGTCATTACCAATCTCACTCACCGAAATTTCATTCCTGCTAAGAACAGTGAGATAATCAAT
>JAUZSW010077785.1:0-34019 GCA_034780735.1 Hyalogyrina grasslei
ACAAATCAGACCAATCAGACCAATCAGACCAATCAGACCAATCATCAGACCAATCAGACCAATCAGACCAATCAGACCAATCAGACCAATCAGACCAATCAGACCAATCAGACCAAAAATTGCAACAAGTTGAGTTCAACTTTGATTATTAACAGAGAAAAATAGATTATGAATAACCAACAATCAATGAATTCAGCTACCACAGCCGGATGGGTTTCAATTGGCGGCAATCTATTGCTGGCAGTTGGGAAATTTATCATCGGCATCCAAAGCGGTTCGGTAGCTATCGTTGCCGATGCCTGGCATACAATATCTGACTCAATCAGTTCAATCATAATGCTCTTCGGCATCCACGCGGCGAATAAGCCAGCAGATAAAGAACACCCATTCGGGCACGGTCGAGCTCAACTAATCGCCAGTTTAATCATCGGCACCCTGTTAGTCGTAATCGCTGGAGAATTCATGCTCAAAGGAGCAAGTCAACTCTATCATGGGGAAACTGCAAAATACGGAACGGCAGCCATTGTAATAATGGTCATCTCTATCATCATCAAAGAGGTGATGGCGCAATACGCCTTTATGGTAGCGCGGAAAACCGGTATGACCATAGTCAAAGCCGATGCTTGGCATCATCGTAGCGACGCCCTCTCATCTGCAATCATTCTGCTTGGAATCTTTTTCAGTAGCTATTTTTGGTGGATTGATGGTGCACTCGGCCTAGTAATTGCTATAATCATTCTACACGCTGCGATTGATATTATTAAACAGGCTGCCGATCCTCTATTGGGCCAACCGCCAGAGAAGGAATTGGAACTACAGATCAATAAAATCTGCAATCAATGTTGTGGCATGGATATTGCAACCCATCATCTGCATATTCACCGCTATGGAGCTCATTCAGAATTGACATTTCATATTCGTCTGGACGGGGAACTGCCATTAAAGACAACTCACGATTATACAAAGAAAATCGAAGCAGCAATCAAACAAGAGCTTAATATAAATGCAACAATCCATGTCGAACCATTGATTAATGATAAAGATCAGTAGGATGATTGCGCCAGTCTAGCGCAGGCTTAATTTCTATCGTTCTGCGGCGAAAATTTCGGCAAAAACGGAAAAACTAAAAAGAGCCAAAACTGAATATTTAAAGGCTCTTGAACTTTTAACCTACAGGCGTGACAATCTTCCCAGAAAACCAAAGAGAAAAAAAGAGTTAAAGCTGCGAATGCAACAATAAAAACTACCAAGAAAAATATGCAAAAATATGCTTTAGGCTGTATCGTCATGGATGAAATCCTTAAACTTACTATCATATCAAATAGACATGTTATTGTGAAATACAATTCACCTTTCAACCTTGACAAGCCAATAAAGCTAACTATAGTAGAACAGTTGGGTTGATTTTTCTAGTATATAATTAATATATTCACCATCCAATTTAAGGATAATATAAAGATCTTTATAATAACTTGTTAGGGAAATAATAATGAATAAAATATTATTTAAAGTACAAGGATCAGCAAAAGAACCATATACAGTAGAATTCGTAAAAAATGGTGATAACTTTTCTGCATTTTGTTCATGTCCTGCTGGAAAATATGGAATGTATTGCAAACATCGAATAAGAATTATGAGTGGCACAACAAAAGGAATTGTAAGCAATAATATTAGTGATGTTCAAACGATATTACAATGGCTTAAAGGGTCTGAAATTGAGAAAATTGCTAGTGACATATGCGAAGCTCAAACAGATTTGGAAAACGCAAAAAGAAAAGTTGCTTATTTTAAGAAAAAATTCGCACAGGTATTAGTAGAATAGAGGAGCAACTATGGAAGATCTTAAAAATGAATTGAAGCATTTCAGAAACAAATTACTGAGTGGAAAAACTTTGTTAGGTTTAGCTGATATGTCTTTTTTTGCTTTTGAAGATGCAGAGAAAAAAATCGAAGCTTTTGGAATTCATTTTGATAAAATCAAAGCATTTGCTTTAATTTCTGATATGGTAAAAATCAAAGATAGATCGTATACTAAATTTGCCAATATACTTGTTTTTGACTATGAAGTAACTAAAGATGAAAGAAATGCAATTGGACGTTCGTTATGCAATTTGTTGAAATTTAGACTATCGGGAAAATCGCTTTCTGACGCAACTTCAAATCTTTCGAAAAATCTTTATGTTATTTTTGCTTTTTTGCAACGAAAAAATGGGAATGCAAATCTAATATTAGACTGGATATTAGAAAACTTAAAATCTATTAATTTTAGCAGAGAAATTAATTCATGTGTAAGAAATTCAAAAGCAAATATTAATATTTTATGCAATACTTTACTTTCTCATTTAATAAAAAATTCTGACAAAACTCCTCTTAGGTATCCTAAAAATGAAAAATTTTATGACTATGTTTGTATAAATTTAATCACAAATCCCAATGCTAAACCAAATATAAGAAAAAATAATCCCCAACCCAAAGATGCACTTAACTCAGATACCGCTTCGCAGAATCTGAGTAAGTAATCTAGGTGTTATATGTATTATCTAAAATAAAAAAGGAGTAGAAATGGATTTTATAACTATTGATTTTGAAACAGCAACAAAAGACAGGAACAGTCCTTGCGAGCTTGGTTTGGCATTTGTTAAAGATTTTAAAATTGTAGATAAAAAATCTTGGCTTATCAAACCAATACACAATAAGTTTGATAATTTTAATATTGGGATACATGGTATTCATCCTTCTGATGTAGAGGCCAAACCAAGTTTTGATAAAATTTGGCCAGAAGTACAAGCACTGATAGAGGGGCAATTTCTTATTGCTCACAATGCAAGTTTTGACTTTAGTGTTATGAGAAAGACTCTAGAATTATATGATTTACCATTTCCTACATTAGAGTATGCTTGCAGTTATATTTTCTCAAAGAAGATTTGGCCTGAACTTCCAGCTTATAAATTGAATGTTCTATGTAGTTATAATAATATAGTTTTTAAGCATCATAGAGCATTATCAGATAGCGTCGCTACTGCTGAATTAGTTATAAAAGGGTTTAAAGAAAAAAACATAAATTCAAAAGAGTCTTTGGTTGATAAATTAAAAGTAAATATAGGTTCTTTATTTAATGGCGGTTATAAACCTTCAACTACTCAAAAAGAAAAACAACGCTATTCTAAAAAAATAAAAAACGAAATTGTTGGTGATATTACCCAAAATAATCCTTACAGTATTTTCTTTGATAAATGTGTTGTTTTTACAGGTACTATGTTTTCTATGTCACAGGGTGATGCAAAACAAATCATCGCTGACATAGGCGGTAAAAATGGCAAGGGTGTCACCAAGAAAACTGACTTTTTAGTAGTAGGTCAACAAGACTATAAGGTAGTTGGAGAGAAAGGCATAAGCTCTAAACAGACTAAGGCTTTTAAATACAAGGAAGAAGGTTGCCCAATTGAAGTGCTGGACGAATCGCAATTCCTTGAAAACATTTAATATTAAAGTGAAAAAGAACATATTGAGAACAACGGGGGACGGAGTTTCTCATAAATTCCGAACTCTGCCGTTTTGCTAACAATGAAACTTCCAGCTTTATCTTAATCTTGATCAATAGAGCTTTTCGAATCCTAAAAAACTTTTTTGAGAATGGCAGGACATTTTTTTGTTTTTTTTCAGACTTTTCACTTGCAATTTACAAGAAAATCCGTCCACACATTAACTACAGACAAATGTGTAAATCACCAAAGGAAATAACCGATTTTTTAAATAGACAACTAGCACTACCAGTAAAAAAAGTGGATGTAGGCTATTTATATGACAAAATCTGCCTACTGCTCGAAACTAAAGCGAAGAACTATTCAGACCTAGAAAATAGTTATAACAAACTAATAGCCATTTCAACCTATAAATCCCGTTTTAATCTGACTGATGAAGTTGCCCAATCTATCAATAAAGCAGGACACTGCGAAGCAGCTTGGCAAATATTAATTGAGGCGGCGGAACAATCCCAAAGAGCACAGCAAAGAGCTAATTTCTATCGTTCAGCGGCGCGAATTTCGGCAAAAATGGGAAAACTAAAAAGAGCCAAAGACGAATATGAAAAGGCGCTTGAACTTTTAACCTACTGGCGGGACAATCTTCCCAGAGAGCCAAATAGAGAAAAATGGGTCGAAACTGCAAATACAACAATAAAAATTACCAAGAAAAATATGCAAAAATATGCTTTAGATAAACTGAAGTAGATTAGTGATCATAACAGGCATTCTATAATATCATGATTACTTACTCGGTCACAAGCTTGAGCTCCAGAGCTCCACTCCTTAAAAGTATAACTCCCGAATAGTGCTCTTTTAATGTAGGAGTGACTTCCTAGTCACGAACCAAAGCTTGGTTTGCAAGCAGAGCGTTTTCTTCTCGACAGGGATGTCGATCCCACATTGACTGGGAGTTTTATTTGATTTTTTTATTTTGCCACTAAGCAGGAAAAGTGTGAGTTATGGAGCTCAATTGGACGGTCAATAGCGGAAATGGCAAATAAAACCCTGTTCGCGACCAGGCGGTCGGCTCCCACCTTAAAAATGGGCAAATTAGCGCTATATTGAAAGATTTGGTTTCATCTCTAATTCTTGCGGGACAGGAACTCTTAAAATGCATTGTCAAAACTGACTAACGAAGCTTGACAAGTGAGTAAAACAAATTAGATTACAGTTCAGCAAAAATGGGTCAAACTTAATGAATTAAGTTTAATCATCAATAAAGCCATTTTTGGGTCAATGAATAATAATATTCTGGCGAATTTGAGCAGAATATTATATTTATCGACCGCAAAGCGGAAGCTGCCTTCAGGTGCCACCTGATTAGGATAAAATTAACAATTAAAAGGAAAACAAATGAATAAAGATAATAGCCTAATTGAAAGTACAAAACAGCTAGATATGACTGCAAACCCTGCACCTCTGGGCTTGATGGGATTTGGCATGACCACGGTATTGTTAAACTTTCATAATGCGGGGATTTTTGAACTAGGTTCGATGATATTAGCAATGGGGTTATGCTATGGGGGCTTAGCACAAGTCATTGCAGGGATTATGGAATGGAAAAAGGGGAATACTTTTGCAACAACCGCATTTACCTCATACGGTTTTTTCTGGATATCATTGGTTTTTATAATTATAATGCCTAAAACTGGATTGGTGAAGGCGCCTGCAACGGCAGCGATGGTCTCCTACCTACTCATGTGGGGTATCTTTACAGGCGTACTATTTATTGCCACGCTAAAATTGAACCGCGCCTTACAGGTAGTATTTGGCTCCTTGACTTTGCTATTCTGCCTCCTAGCGCTTGGCGATCATACTGGTAACAGCATGATTAAAACTATAGCAGGTTATGAGGGTATATTTTGTGGATTTTCAGCAATTTATGCTGGGTTAGCACAAGTTCTCAACGAAGTATACGGAAAAACCATTGCCCCTATTGGCCCAGTAAAGCAATAAATCTAAAAAACTCACTAGAAAAATAAAAACAGGGGCAAGCGTTTTATTATAAGTATTACGAGACAGGAACTCTGAAATTTGATAGATTAGCAAAAGTACCAGTCCAGTTAAACAGTACTTTTATGTCGCTCTTTCAGAGCTCTTTTTTGCTGGGACTAGTATCCCAGGGCGGTGCCCTGGGCTACGATATATCGGACTTTCAGTCCTAATCAGCAGATACCGCTTCGCGATTGACAGATACAATATTCTGCAAAAATAGACAGAATGTTACGACTCGCAATCTAACTGTTCTAAGATCGCGATTTTATTTTTAACCATTTCAGCATTGAACATATAACCGTGGGCTTCTGAATGATACCCAAAGCGCTTGTCATTTTCCAGATAAGGCAATACTTGATTTAGATTCTCAAGTTCATCTTTACTAATCTGCTTGTAAGCTGGCAGTTTTTCTTCAGCCCAATCAAGCCGTAATTTATAAAACCTGAACAGATTCCAAGTGCTACGAAAAACTCCACCACATACTTCAGCATTAGCTATTTCAGCAACTGTATGTTCATCATTGAGTCCATGCAAAGCAAGTTTTAACAACTCAACCCCCTCACGCCATTTTGTCGCAACAATCTCAAAACCGGTAATAATTTCATCCAATGAAAAATCAGCGATTGCCCCCGATAGGTCATCACCACGTTCATCCATTAACCATGAACGTCCTGCACTTTTAGCATTCAATGGCGCAGGGTGTGAAATAAAGCCCAGTGCGTAGTTGGTTGGACCAGCATAAAGGTATGGGATACAAAAAGGATAGCTATTCATCGCTTCAGCAAAAGTAGCCCAAGCGGCAACAACGTTTTTTTGCTCACCTCCAGGGAAATAATAATCTGCAAACTTCGGTAATGCGATAGCAGGTTCTAATGACGATTCAGGTGCAAGAAACCAGTTAAAGGCAGCCGTATTAGCGGTAATCATATTACCGAAACACCAACATCCCATAAAACCGGCAAGCTGTTGCTGTTTAATAAATGATGCTTTCTGAAATAGATTACCAATCAACGGCAAACTTGGTACGGTTGCCAATTCATGGGTGGTGCCGAACTGCAATTTAGCAAAACAGCGCAGGCCATGCTTCTGTGCCAACTCAAATGTTTCACGACACTGTTCAGATGGGCCAGCATAAGAGATCGAATATTCATCAATCTTAGCATTAACATGTCCCAAAATATCCTTTCTCCCCCCACGTTCAAATCCAGCCATAAGGATAATATCTTTAGGTAATTGACAGATAATCTCTTCGCATGGTGCATCGACATAAAATGACCATGACCAATTCCAAGCAATGATTTCGATTGAATCAGATACCCGACGAATACCATCACGCACCAAAGTAATAACTTCAGCAACAATATCTTCAGATTTGCGAGCTGCACAACGCGGGCAATCAACGGGCATATATTCAATTTCTCCGAGGGCACCAAGCACCCTGCCCCGGCGGGCAACACAATGCGCAGGATATTCAGATGCAGTAATCAAAATAATTCCACCAAGTCCTGGCAATGCTGCGGCCAATTTACTGTTTGCAGCTTGCAAATATTGTTGAACTTGCGGAGTTGAAGTACACATTGACTTAACTTTAAACGCTTCGCCGCCATCGCCACCAGCTATCTCTTCAATTTGACCTGCGATGTCAGCATGTTTGTCCCAAAATTGACGATTAGCTATTGGCAAGGCGCGTGGCGGCTGCATATAGATATAAACTTTAATTGCATATTTTTTAGCACGAGCAATCAACTTGCGCATATTTTCCTGATGAAGCTCAGCATTAAGGCCCAATTCAGGGAAAATATCTTCAGAGACTAAATGATGTAACAAACCATGCACCCAGATACCATTAAAGCCGCTTTTGGATATTTCTGCCAAAACATCATCAGTATAAACTGCAGCAGCAGTAACAGTTTCATCAAGCAGATCATTCGGTTTACTTGAAGTTTCACCAAAAGCACTGTAGGGCGAACGCCATATTTTAATCATCTATTTTACCTTTTTTATTTTTTTAACTTAATAGGAATTTTTATTTTCCTTTCATTCGATGTTGAATGTTGAATGTTCGACGTTCCGGCGTAGCCGGCTTTTTAACTTTGCTACCATCATTATAATGTGCAAGTAGCTATTTTCAACAACAGCTATAAAAAAAATAGCAATTATAATTCTGGGGCACAGGCAATGCGGAAACCAACATTTTTTTTGCCTCTTTTGTAGTTATATGAATATCTGGTTCCACTGCGCAGATCTAAAGGGGAACTAGTAAACGAGCCACCACGCAGGACTTTACAATTATCATTGGATGCAGCTGGCCCAATCGGATCCTCTGTATCTGCAACTAGAAAGTTTTCTCCATACCAATCATTGCACCATTCCCAAGCATTGCCATGCATATCATAAATGCCCCAGATATTAGGTTTTTTCCCTGCACATGATTTGGTTGTTCGATTACTATTTGACCGGTACCAGGCATAATTATCTACTTTACCAGTATCATCGCCAAAAGAAAATGCTTTATTAGATCCAGCCCGGCAGCAATATTCCCATTCAGCTTCAGTTGGCAGACGATATTCGTAGCCTTCAGGTAGACGATCAGCCGCTAATTCTGTTGCATTGAGCCAGCGACAAAATTTATTTGCTCCACGCCATGAAATTTCAGTCATCGGGTGCTGTTTACTAAAACCACGTTTTAAACGATAATGTCTATTTATAGGACAATAATTACTGCTAAAATTTATTTCTCGATCAATTTCATAACGTTGAGCTCGTGAGTTGAATTTAAGTTGTTTTAAATAGTAGAGAAATTGGCCTGCCGTAATTTCAGTTTTCCCGATCCAAAATGGATGACTTATAGCAACAGTATATATAGGTACTTCACGTTCTTCAACGGGAAGTTCATTGCACATTTTAAATTTACCTGCTTTAATGGGGATAAGGGTAATTTTTATACGTGGTAAGCACCATTGTTTATTCGGGTTCGGTCCATTAAAAAGTTTCGCGCTAAACTCTTCTATTTCACTAATTAATTGTTTAATTTGTGAACGTTTTGATTTTGAAATAAACATTTTAGGTTCATTGAGAAAAGCTTGGAGTGTAGTAATCGCCTCGTCACACAGGGTTGAAGGATTTTTTGCCTGTTCATTTTTATTACGGCTAATAATTGCATTTTTGAATTTTGTTTTAGCTAAGGCGATAATTTTATCGATCTGCTGATGTTGGCTTCTAGCGCCAGCCTTGGCCACTTTCATTAGGTTTTTTATTTTACGTGCCATGCGACTTTGTTGTAATCGGTAAAAGACTAATGCGGCCTGATTACGATTATTTTGGTGCATTAGTTTTATCCCATAATCCAAGGCTTCTCCAGGAGTTTTAGTGCTGAGATTAATCGTTAATGCTTGAGCTTGTAGCTGTTTTTGTTCAACCATGTCAATCAGCAAGATAATTTTTTCTAATTGTGCTTCACGTCTAAAATATTTGAATATTTCGACTGCATGCTCATACTCACCGGTCTTCATTAATGCAAGGCCACGATCAAGGAATTCACCCGGCGTCATTGTTAGCATAGTTGCTAATGTTTCAACCAGTTCTGCCAATTTTGCTGCAATTTGTCCCGGTTGAGCCATGCCAGAGACTTCATAACTTTCGGTAATTTCGCCAGTTTTCAAAGCAACATTAATCATATTGGCAGTAACGATTAATTTATGGTCAGAAAATTCGGCTTGTCCGGTAACAATATATTGTGCTCCAATAATTTTGCCTAAAGCCTGAGGTGCAAGTGTTGAGCTTGAGCTGATATTTTTTTCTTTTAACACCCTAGATATACGTGCACGGGTAACAACGCGGCATTTGCCAGTTTGCACTAATTCATTTTCCATTATCTCACTTATCCACCAACCACTGATTTTAATTTTTTTCAGGGAAGGAGATATATTGAAATTATGTACTGCAATAATATCTTTATCAGTAGCCATTAAATTGCTAAAAGATAGACTTGAAATTATGATAAAAATTGCAGTAACCAGTCTGAATGTTGTTCTGGTTTTCATAAATCCTCTATTGTTTTGCTTATTCAACTCAAATTGAAGATTATTGACCGATAACTAAAGAGCTGAATAGTAAAATTATTCAGCTATTAATTATCCAGCCATTAATTATTCAGTAAAAAGAATTTTCTAAATGCCTCGAACTGATTTTTTTTATCCATCTCATCCTGCATCAATTTACGCGCCTTATCCCCCATTTGCTTGCAGGTTTCAGCATTTTCCCAAACCTTTTCAATTGCATCGGAAAACTGTTCAACATTACCCGGGTCGGTCAAAAAACCAGTTTCGCCGTCAAAGACAACTTCTGGAATACCAGCTAATGTAGTAGAAATAACCGGAACCTTCATTGACATAGCTTCCAATAAGACATTTGGTAGCCCCTCTTTATAAAGGCTAGGAAAGGCTAAAATATCAATACGATCAAAAACAAAATTAGGTTCACTGGTAAAAGGAAAGAATGAGACATGTTCTTCAAGTCCATAAACTTTAGTTACCGCCTTCAACATCGCTTCATCTGGCCCTTCACCAACAAACATTACCTGAATATCGGGTAATTTACCATTGTCCAACAGCCGTTTAACCGCCTGGAGCAGAATAATCTGTCCTTTACGATTTTCAATTGCACCGATCGAACCAAGTACTGGACCAGCATGTTCAGTCAATGGATAACGTTTAACAGCTTCAAGTTTTGATTCAGGCGTCGAAGTAAAACGGTCAACTTCAGTTCCCTGATAGATAAGTTCAACCTTTTCTGCCGGAATTTTATAGCAATCGATCAAATATTGACGCGTAAATTTTGTAATACAAATCACGTGAGTATTGACTTCGGAATATGGCATATAGTATTCACGTTTATACCATGGCACGATTGAACCAGTTTTAGGCATCAGAATAGTATTCAAGCCACCATCCTTAATACATTCACCGGCAAACATCGAACAGTGGAAATTACCCCGTGGTGGGTGAACAGTGGTTACCGCTACTGCACATGGAGCCAGTGCTTCAGTCCAAATAGCTTTAAATTCTTCACGATGCTCAGCAATCCGGTCGTAGTCATAAGTAGCGACGTGAGCACCAGCTTTTCGACAATCTTCAGCAACAAAAGAATCGGTTGGCGCTAATACTGTGACCTCTTCACCTTTAGCAATAAAATCACGAACAGCTTCAGTTACCCAAATTTGAGTTCCGCCGCGTAACGGTGTGTCTTCAATAAATCCAATATGCATTTTAATCTCCCAGTTTGTTATCAGTATATAGTGCTAATCAGGTAGCATCTGAAAGCAGATGAGACTTTAAACTCCACCATAAGGTACTATAGAAAAATATCTCATAAAATAGCGATAAGATATTATAACTAAGAATCTAAAGGATCAATAATATATCTTACACCATTCGACCAACAACGCAAGCCTTTTATGAAAAAAACATTCAGCCGACAGTTTTCAGTAAAAAGTCAAAATCTGTTCACTAAAGATTTAACAAGGCTGACCTCGTTCTTTTGTAATGTTGCCCTAACTCCAAAACAGAGTGCGCGTCATCATTCATCATTAGCGGGATATTTAATGCTTGAGCAGTATTTACGATCGACATGCTCGGATATGCTTCAGCACAAGGTTTATTCCAACCTGCGGTATTTATCTCAACAACCGGCCCACGCCGCGCAATCGCCGTCAATACTTCCTCAATAATAGGTTGAAGATTTTCAGTTGTCGCAAACGCCATTTTTTTTATAATATCGATATGACCAACAAAATCGAACTGTTGAGATTCAACCAGTAGCAACATATTCTGCCAATAATGTTGATGATGCATATTTATTGTCGATTGAGCTAAATTTTCCCAATCGGACTTCAGGTAATCTATGGGAAAATCATCAAGAAAGTGAATACTACCGATCAGGTAATCAAAATCATATTGAGCTAAAATGGCATCAAGTTCAGTTTGCCATTTATTTCCAGGGAAAAAATCAATTTCCAAGCCTATAAACAGTGGTATTTTAGCCTGTTGTTTAGCATCGTTAAATTCAGCTACATACTCAGCTAAACGTTCAGGAAGCATAGCCCAAGCTACATTTTTTATGGTCGGATGCAAGACAAGGTGATCACTGATCCCGATAGCGGCAAATCCCAATTCAGTTGCAGCCTCCACCATTTCAGTAATACTATTTCTACCGTCACTGAAATTTGTATGACAATGAAAAGTAGTAGTCGCTTGCTGTTTCAAACTATCGGTTAAGCACCATTTATTTAACTGTTTTCTCAAACATTTATTCATAATATCTTGGGTTACTCCTCCCCCATTAACGAGCAGTAATATTAGTTAGAGCCTGAACGAAAACTATTCTTTTATCGGAGAGCAAAGCATTTATACTTCAAACGGTTAAAATCTTATCATTTTACTGGAACGGTCGTTAAGTCAGCTCTTTTACCATCTTTACCCTTAACGCTTGGAAACCACTCATCTTTGTACTCTTCCATACCGATAGTATTGGAATTAGTTGCAGCTAATAGTTGTGCTTTGGCATTTTGTAGGTTAACCAGTGCAATAACAAAATCAGTATCAGCACTAACTAAATCACGCTGTGCCTCATTCAAACGAGTTAATTCAGTATTACCGGCCTTATACTCTTCAGCAACTAGATCACGTTGTTTAGTTACAAGTCCAAGTGTTTTCTCAAATAATTTTGCCAATTTAACATTCTGCACATAATTATCATGTGCACCACGTACCTCTTTAACTACAGTAATCCAGATATTCGCAGTCTGAAATTTAGCCGATGCAACTAATGCTTGTGCTTCGCGCACTGCTGCAAATTTGGCGCCACCAGCAAAAATATTTAAAGTTGCTTCGGCACCATAGCCAAATCTATTCTGATTACCCTTGGTATGATTAATGCCATTCGTCGTTGAACCAAAACGAGTATATGCGGTACCATAGCCATATTCACCAAAGACACTAACTCTAGGTGAGAAAGCTCCCCAGCGTTGATATAAAGTGTACTCTGAAATTTTAACCGCTTCGCGATAATATTTCAAATCTGGACGATTATTCAATGCAGCGTCAAGATATACCCCAATCGAGGTAAGACGTTCATCAGTATTAGTATTAATAGGAGGAAACTTCAAATTTTCTGGTAAAGTTCCCGCTGGCACGCCCATCAATGTTGCCAATGCATAGCGAGAAATATTATAGCGATAACCAGCTGCAATCAATGAGCCATTTGCCGCATTGAGCTGAATTTTAAAGTTTAACACATCACTTAACGGCACTGCGCCAGCTTTATATTTTATCTCAGTTTCACGCAAAATATCCATCTGAAAATCCATATCAGCAATCGCAATACGGCGCTGTTCAATGGCTAACAGAATATCATTATAAGAGGTTGCGACCAACTGCAGGTAGATCCGGCGACTATTATCACGATCCGCTTCACTTAACTTCGTTGAATGTTTTGCAGCCAAAACGCCCATAGTTCTAGCAAGCCCATCAAAGACCAACCATGTTGCCCGAATAGATAAATCGGTGCTAAACCTTTTAGTTCGCGGCAGTCTCTGATTGGTTTGATTTCGATTTGAGGTGGTATTATTAGCAATCACATAGGACGAGGTAATCTGCGGGAGATAATTAGATAGTGATTGATAATAACGTGCTCTAGCCGCAATTATTGATTGATACTTTGTCTCAAAGTCAGGATTATTACGAATGGCTAAATCTTGAGCATCTTTTAATTTTAACTCTTTAATAATGGTTGGAAACTGATAACGTTTATCTTCACTCTTCTGAGTAAAGGTATCACCCTCAGTCGGCACCGGCGGTGGCGAATAGTTATAACAGCCAGACAAGGCCAATAATGTTACTGGCAAAGCAATAGCGAAAAAAGTTTTATTCACAATAATATCCTCATTAAAAAAATTTATAAACCTACAAGTAAAGCCTCCCATTCCAAGCCATATCAGTTAAATAGCGCAGTCCATGATAACTAACAAAATTTAACTTTTATAAAAAATACTCTAATATAATAAAAATACAAGGAGTAATTAAGACTCATAAAATATTTATCCGAGTTTATCTCTAACAAGAGGCTATTAAAAGATAAATTAGCTAAAGCATGACCTACAAATTTTACTTTGGACCATTTAACCAAGCCGACTTCGTCGGAACGTCGAACATTCAATATTAAACATCAGATGACAGGAAATACCATTTCCCTGTAATATTAAAACAGTAACCCAGCACCGCAAAAAAAACGAGATGCAATAATTGCACCTCGTTAATAGTTGATAAGGTAGTTTACGACCTACAGCATCGACAATGCTTTTAACAATGCACCAGCCGCAACCGCCGAGCCGATAACTCCAGCAACATTCGGGCCCATAGCATGCATTAATAGGAAGTTATGAGGATCTTCATCCAATCCAACTTTATTAACTACTCGTGCCGCCATCGGTACTGCTGAAACTCCGGCAGCACCAATCAATGGATTAATTTTACCACCAGACATTTTCTTCATAATTTGTCCGCAAAGTACACCAGACGCGGTACCAACACTAAATGCGATGACGCCAAGCACTAAAATTCCAAGTGTCTGTAAATTGAGGAATCCATCAGCTGCAAGTTTTGACCCAACGGCCAATCCAAGAAAAATTGTCACGATGTTAATTAGTGAATTCTGAGCAGTATTACTCAAACGATCAACGACGCCACACTCTTTCATTAAATTACCAAACATCAGCATCCCAATCAATGGCACTGCATCTGGCAGTAATGCTGCACAAAGCAGGGTAATCACAATAGGAAAACAAACCTTTTCGAGTTTTGTAACATGACGCAACTGAACCATTCTGATTTTACGGTCAGCCTCTGAGGTCAATAATTTCATAATCGGTGGCTGAATAATTGGCACCAGAGCCATATAAGAGTAGGCTGCAACTGCAACTGCCCCTAATAGACCAGGGGATAGTTTACTGGTTAAATATATTGAGGTAGGCCCATCGGCACCACCAATAATTCCAATACTAGCAGCATCCTTAAGGTCAAAATCAATTCCAGGAATTAGCATAGTTAAAACAAGTGCACCAATCAAGGCAAAGAATATACCGAACTGCGCTGCTGCACCAAGTAATGCAGTTTTTGGATTAGCAATCAACGGCCCAAAGTCGGTCATTGCACCAACCCCCATAAAAATGATCAATGGGAAAACTCCGTTAGCAATACCCGCTTCATAAACCAAGTAAAGAATCCCACCTGGCTCGCTGATGCCCGCCATTGGAATATTAGCCAATACAGCACCAAAACCAATTGGCAGCAATAGTAATGGTTCAAACCCTTTAAATACCGCTAGGTAAATTAAGAGCAGTCCAACTAAAATCATAATCAAGCGACCAATACCGAGGTGCCAAGTTTTTGATGGATTACTAAATGTCTGACGCCAAATATCATAGACTCCAGTACTTTTAACCAAATTATGTAGCATCACTGGTAGAGGTGGTAATCCTTTCACATTACCCCCATTCTTCAATGATGAATCATCCATAACGGCTTCAAATGCCGCGCTCAACATCACTGCGCCTGGTTCAATCTGACTAGCAGACAATAAATCATTGCCATGTCGATCTTTACCAATACTGATAATTCTCATTGCTTCAGTTAGTTTAACCTTAGCTTTACTTCTACCAGGAATAGCTAACGTCATTATTTTATGTCCAGGCAACACATGTTGCCCTTTGCTGACACTCAATGCATAAATGGTTGCAGGCTTATGCCAATTATAAATAAGACTTTTACTACCATCTTTATTTACTCGCCATTTATAAACATCAACCTGATCCACGCTTTTATCAACTGGAATTGTTTTTATATCAACATCTCCAGTCGGTAAATTGCCAGACGGCAACTGTTCAATCGCTGCATTAGAGATAAAACCACACCCCAACAGCAACATCATTAATAAATATTTAATCATCTAATTAAAACTCCATTTATATCAGTCAATAACTGCAAGTAGATCACCAGAAGCAACTGCCTGACTTGGATCAACCAGAATACTAGAAACCGTCCCAGCCTGTTCAGTTTTCACTTCAGTTTCCATTTTCATCGCTTCAAGTACCAAGATAGTATCTCCAGCGGCAACAACATCACCTTCAGATGCAACAGTTCTAACAACAGTTCCTGGCATTGGAGCCTTAATTTCAAATCCAGCACCTCCTCCAGCAGCTACAGGCGTCTCAACTGGCATAACAGAGGTTCCAGTCGGTACAACATCAGTACCACCAGGGGCGACATGAACATTGAAAGTTTTTCCCTCAACAGTTACAGCATAAGTTCCAGATTCTGATTTTGGCTCTGCCGGTTTTGCTGCAGGAGCAGCGGCTGGTGCTGGAGCAGTTTTTGCCACTTCATCTTCTTTATAACGAATACCAAACGGTTTATTACCTTTGAGGAATTCAATACCTTTAGCTTCACAGGTTGCAGCGATCATGATATTTTCATCGGTAATTTCAAGCCCAGCTTCCTTAAGTTTAGCAGTTGCCGCAACAATACCTAGTTCAGGGTTTCTGTCATTGATATCATGGACATCTTCACGAGTAGGTTCCAAACCTAACTGCTCAGTGGCCAATTTAACAGTTGCAGCATCAGGCGTAGATGGAGTGTGACCGAAATATCCCAGAATCATTTTACCATAGCTATCAGTAATTTTTTTCCATTTACCCTGAGTTACGTTAGCAAAAGCCTGTTGAAAATAGAACTGTGAAACCGGAGTAACCGATGTCCCAAATCCACCCCGTGCAACAACATCACGCATCTCTTCAATAACTTTTGGATAAAGATCTAAACAGTTATTATCACGCATCATCTGCGTATTAGCAGTAAGTGCACCACCCGGCATTGGCGAGAAGGTAATCAACGGACTAACTGTTTTAGCTTCCGGTGGCATAAAATATTTGCTCAAACATTTGCCAAAGACTGCTTCTGCTTCAAGAATTTTTTCGTGGTCAATATCTAAAGTATACTCAGTACCTTTCAAACGATGCCACATTGTCAAGATATCTGCCTGACATGTTCCACCACTAACTGGATCCATCGAAAGGTCAATCGTATCCGCTCCAGCTTCAATCGCTGCCATATTACAGGCAACCGCCATACCAGCAGTATCATGAGTATGGAATTGAATCATAGTATCAGCTGGCAACATTTTTCTTGCAGCCTTAATCGTCTCAAAAACAGTTTTAGGAGTAGCAGTTCCTGAAGCGTCTTTAAAACAGATACTATCAAATGGAATACCTTCATCTAAAATATCTTTTAATCTGTCAACATAAAACTTAGGGGTATGAGCATAGTCTTCATTCAAGCCCGGCGGTAATCCCATTAAGCTAATAACAACCTGATGTTTCAGACCGGCATCATGGATACATTTACCAGAAAATGCAAGGTTACGCACATCATTTAGTGCATCAAAGTTACGCACTGTACTAACACCATGTTTTTTGAACATTTTGGCATGTAGATTAATAATATCGCGTGACTGAGAAATAAGTCCAACTACATTAGCCCCACGTGCCAATGTTTGCAGATTAATATCTGTACCTACAGCTTCGCGACAGGCATCCATCATATCAAACGCATCTTCCTGACAATAGAAATATAGACTCTGAAAACGTGCGCCTCCACCAATTTCAAAATTATTAGTTCCAGCTGCAACAGCGGCCTGCAGTGCAGGAATAAAGTCTTCAGTTTTTACTCGAGCTCCAAGACATGACTGAAAGCCATCCCGAAATGAGGTGTCCATAAAGTTAATTTTTTTCATAGTCTGTTTCCTTTTTATTTTATTATATTTTATGTAATGTTATTATTGTTATAGTTTAACGGTTACGATGCTGATGCACAGCTGCAATAATCGCTGCAATCATTGATTTATCTTCACCAGCTACGGCTTTTTTAGTCGGCTTACGTGGGGCTGGAGCCGGTGGCTCAAGTGTATGAGCAAACGGGGCAACCACTTTAGCAACCAGTGCCATCAGGCCGATCATAATTAACAGGAAGACAAATACCCAGCCCATCCCGATAACCATCAATTTAAATCCATCAATTATTAAATCCATTATATATCTCCATCAAATTACACCCTATACAGGGTAAAGTTTTACTAAACAAAATTCGTCTGAACTAATTCGCTTTGTGCTCTGTTAGCAACTTCTGTATTTTTACCAGATTGATGCTAAGTTAAAATCCGAACAGTTGGTTAATTGATGACTTGGAAATTGAGACATCACCACTTAAAAAACTCTTAACCCCAGTTGAGGTTGCAAGTTTAAGCTCACCATCAAATCCGATATCACAAATCTCACCATGAATCACCTGTGAATCTTCCATGACAACATCTACTACCATTCCGATCAAAATATTTTCATCTTTCCACAGGTCATAAAGTACCTGAGAATCATTCAAGCCAATAATATAGTATTTATTTAGGGCAATAACCAGTAGTTCAGCAACTTTTTTTAGATTAATTTTGCCACCACACTCTATTAAGAGTGATGTTGCTGGCTGATCTATCTCATTTAATATCGTTTCCGGCATATTAATATTGATCCCAATACCGATAACTCCGCCTCGCACCGCATTCCCCGGCCCCGACTTGACCTCACTCAAAATACCACATATTTTACGCTCTCGACAGAATAGATCATTTGGCCATTTCAACCAGAAATTAACTTCAGGCGCCAAATTGCGTAAGGTTTCTAATACCGCCAAGCCGGCAATCCGCGGTGTATGCCAAATTGGCATATCAGTCGATTTTATCAAAAACGAGGCATAAATATTCTCGTTTGCAGGCGAAATCCAACTGCGACCACGACGTCCACGCCCCGCCGTTTGACGTTCAGCCACCACCAATGAACCATCACTCAAACTGTCAAAATGTTCAAGCGCATAGCGATTAGTTGAATCAACCTCGCTTAACAAAATTATCTCACCACGCCCCACTATTTATGCTCCCGATTTGCCGTTATCTGCTTTATGGCCTGTCTAAATACTGGTAAAAAATTCTTTTCACTTCCATGTACCGCAAGTTCTGTGCGCTCAAAATTCAACGATTGTCGAGAAAATCTCAGATCCTCAAGCAACATCACAGTTTGAGCCAATGTCTGGGGTGTTGGTTGTTGATGATAGCGCTTGATCGCTTCACGTGCCTTAACTAGTCGATAACGTAAACGACGCGGAATAACAATATTTACCGTATCAGACTTGCCAAGGTCATCGACCTTAACAATAACATCAACCTCTGCAAGTGATTCAATCTGATTCAGATAGCATGGGATAAATAATTTCAATTTAACTTCACCACGTTTGTCTGTTTTTAGACGCTGCAATACTCGTTTTCCCGCCATAATTTTAACTTCAGCATTAACAGCAGCTAACCTTCTACTATCAATATATTGGTCAACTATCTTATTCTCATGCCGTAATTCATGTTTAACTACTCTACTATCACTTTCTGCATTCATGCATGGATTCATCGCAGCAAAGGAGTAATCCAGCATATCATCAGTCATCCAGTTAGGAATAAACCCTAATGAGGCAAAATCAAGTATATTTACTACTAGAGCAGCAGGAAATACTCCAATCCCCGCAGGCACTTCATAGAGTTCTCGCCACCCACTATAAGGCGTTTCTAGTTCATTATAAATCTCATCTTCAGCATGCACCACCTGAACATTAACCTCTTTATTTACCGTAATATTAATAATCGAAGGATCATTGGCATAATCGGCATAACGGATAAAACTGGTCGCATGTTGAGGGGTACGCGTGATTACCGTTTCAGTGCTTTTATCTTCTCTAACCGTATTAGCGCAACCGGCAAAAAATATGCTCAAAATAGTAGTAACTAAAATAATTTTAAATATTTTCTTCATCTATTCATACCTTAAATACTCAACTAAAATTGAAAGTTTCTCAGATACTTCATTCAGAAACAGTTGACATAGAGAATAATATATCACATTTTTGCTAAGCTTCACCTTTTTAAATAGCTATTTTTGCTTTTTCACTGGGCCATGACAATATGGAACCCCACCTTTTTTGCGATAATAGTTTTGATGATAAGCTTCTGCTGGCCAGAATCTAGTAAAAGCGGTAACTTTTGTCACCACCTTAATCCCCTGTTTTTTTAGCTCTGCAATAATCGTTTCAGCCGCTTTGCGTTGAAATTCATTTGCATAAAAAATCACTGAACTGTACTGTTCTCCAACATCTGGTCCCTGGCGATTCAACTGTGTCGGATTATGAATCGCAAAAAAATATTTTGCCAACTTGGTAAAATCCGTTAATTTCGGATCAAAAATAACTTCAATCACCTCAATATGCCCAGTTTTACCTGAACAGACCTCATGATAAGTTGGGTAAGCTGTTTTCCCGCCACTATAACCGACAGTTGTAACAATAACCCCAGGTTGCTGTTGCAGATAATAGTCAACGCCCCAAAAGCAGCCCCCGCCAAAAATCACCCGCCCATATTGAGCCGACTTGGCATCAACAAATCGCATTGAAATTGAATTGACGCAATGTCGGCTATTTTTGGGGGTAAACTTTTCCCCAGGGAAAAGATGCCCCAAATGGGCTCCACATTTACTGCACAATATTTCAATACGCCGCCCATCAGCATCTTTAAGCTGTTTAACTGCACCAGGTAATTCATCATCAAAGCTTGGCCAACCGCAACCAGATTTAATTTTATCATCAGCCCGATATAACGGTGCATTGCACAGTCGACACAGATAAAGGCCAGCCTTATAATTATCATAATATTTGCCAGAAAATGCCCGTTCTGTCCCTTTATCAATAATGACCGCCTTTTCAGCATTATTTAAAACATTCAATTTAATTTGTTCCATCTGCGTCACCTCATTCCTATTTTTTATACCTTTTTCAGTTTTCGCCGCCAAAGTAAATAATAATAGACCAGCCAAGGCCCCCACCACCAACCAACGCCAGCTATTGCTCTTTCGATGCACAAGTAAACCCATAAGTTAACCTCGATTTATCAATTCTTAATAATATTACTCTGTCTAACGCGAAGCGGAATCAGCCTTCAGATGCCACTTGCTTAGGATTAGCAACTTCACCTTTATGTTCCACATCAGCTTCTTCAATCAACCTCTCTGGTAGGTGTTTATTAGTTCGCGCCCCTAGGTCTTTAATTTTCTCAGCTGTTCTCACTAAATTACCCCGTCCAGTAACAAGTTTATTTCTCGCCGCATCATACGAACTACGCAGTTGTGTAATGCGATTATCAACGCCATCCAAATCTTTAATAAAACCGGCAAATTTATTATACATTTCACCGGCTAAACGAGCAATTTCGGAGGCATTGCGTTGTTGATCCTCCTGGCGCCAAACATAGGCAATCGTTCGCAATGTTGCCAGTAATGTTGAAGGAGTAACTAAGGTAATATTTTGTTTTGAAGCTTGAAATAAAAGTTCTGGATCTGCCTGTAAAGCAAGCGCAAATGCCGGTTCGATTGGAATAAAAATCAGCACAAAATCGAGTGAGTTTAGTTCAGGCAGATCTTGATAATTTTTACCGCTCAGTAATTTTATGTGATTTTTAAAAGAAACAAGATGTTCTTTCAATGCACTTGCCTGTTCTGGCGAATTATTTTCTGCACTGCAATAACGTTCGTATGCCGTTAATGAAACTTTTGCATCCACAATAACTGTTTTACCATCAGGGAGATTAATAATCACATCTGGTTGATAGCGGCCCTGCTCAGTTGAAAAACTCTCCTGGGTTAAATATTCCCGTCCCTTTTGCATGCCAGATGCTTCTAAAACCCGTTCAAGCACCAGCTCGCCCCAATTTCCCTGAAATTTTGCATCACCTTTTAACGCTTTGGTCAGATCATCTGCACCTTTACTTAATTTTTGATTGAGTTCCTGCAAATTCTTCAACTGTTCAACCAGCGAGCTCCGTTCCTTGGCTCCTTTGACATAACTATCTTCAACCTTTTTTTCAAAATCCTTCATTTTTTCGCCCAATGGCTTCATCACCGCATCAAGTTTAACTTGATTCTGTTCAGTGAATTTTCTTGAATTTTTTTCTAATATATCGTTAGCCAAATTTTTAAACTGTTCTGATAACTGTTCTTTTGCTTCAATTAACAATTGCAATTTCTCTTCAGCCTGTTTCTGCTGCTCTTCCAACCTAGTTTCAAGTTCTCTGAGCTGGGAATTCAAACGCCCCTTATCAGCATCAAGTTGACGAATTTCACTATCCTTTGCACCAAGTTTGCTTTCTAAATCAATAATCAGCCGAGCTTTTTCCTGTTCATTTTTCAACAATTCAGATAACTTACTTTCGCTACCAGCCAATTGAATAGCAATACTCTCCTTCGTCTTGCGCAATTCGGTCAATTCATCAATAAGCTCTTGAGCCCGCGTTTGCGCCTGCCTGGCTTCATTGGTCATCCCTTCAAGTCGTTCACTAACCACGGCACATTCCTGTACCAATTCAGCCTTGTCACTGTGTTGCCGTGATTTTATAAGCGTCCAGGCAATGCCAGTCCCTACAGCTCCTCCAACAATAAATGTAATAATTTCTAACATAATTTAACCTTTTTTTTCGACTTTATATGGTGACCCAATGACGCAATGACTGAGTGACGCAATAACTGAGTAACGCAATGACTGAGTGACTCAATGACTGAGTGACGCAATGACGAGATGACTCAATGACGCACGTTATATATTTCTGATTCCTTTACATTCGGGATAGGCGGAACAGCCCCAGAACTCACCTCGCTTCGAATGACGTTTTCGCATTTTCTTACCGCATTCAGGGCATTCAGGAGCGGTAAAATCGCTGTTTTCAGTTCCAGTTTGTTGTTCGCGAGAATCGGAGCGACATTGATACATTCGTTCTCTGAAACCACCATCTTCAACAAAGCTACTACCTTGAGTTTTTATTTGAGCACTCAACATTGCCATAGTTCGCAAAATCAAAATAATCATCGTATTTGCAACAACAGTGCAATCATCATCATGCAACCACTGAGTAAATAATGGTCTGATACTGTGATAATATTGCCAATAATCGTGTAGAGCGTCGCTGCTATTATGAAACTCAGGTAACATGACCGCAAAAATCCTTTTTGATTTTTCATCATTACGGCTCCAAGGAATTGAGTTGCTTGCGGCAAGAAAAATCTCATAATCGCCTAACAGTTCAGCTAAACTCGCCCGCGCTACATCTGTTAGCTTAATTTCTGTCTCTTTAGAAGTCGCAGAACGTTCAGACCCCTCAATAATATTTTGTCGTCCCGAACGTGCCGCACCAATCATTTGACCAGCAACTTTCCCCAACTGATCCTCCTGCCAAGGAATAAAACGTTTACAAAAGGCAATCGTCTCAAGGTGGATCATCGTTGCAAAAGTAAAACTATACAATCTTCTATAACCACCACGCTTATCAAAAAGTTGTTTTGTCTGTGCCATTTTAGAACTCCCTTTTTTTTATTTCTTCCATCTTTGTCATCATCCTATCATCTCGTCCTGCGTCACCGTGCGTCATCCCGTCAGTTGTCCTGCGTCATCCTGTCATCCTGTCATCCTGTCATCCAGTCAGTTGTCCTGCGTCACCGCGTCCTGCGTCCCGTGCGTCATCCTGTCATCCAGTCAGTTGTCCTGCGTCACCGCGTCCTGCGTCCTGCGTCACCGCGTCCTGCGTCACCGCGTCCTGCGTCACCGCGTCCTGCGTCACCGTGCGTCATCCCGTCAGTTGTCCTGCGTCATCCCATCATCCCATCATCTCATCATCCCGTCATCCCATCATCATTTAGTCATCGTCCGTTTATGGGCTTTCTGTTGGGCTTCAAATTTTTTGACAGTGATCAAGTAATTCTGGAAACGAATTAAAATCTCATTGACATACTTTGTGATAATATCTGAACGACAACTACCATAACGGGCGCGGGAGGCATAACGCGTTTGAGACAATAGACGATAGGCTTTTTCTACATTATTGCGCCAAACATTCGGGTTTAAGCCCTGTTTAGTTGCAAGTTTTCGCGCATCGCGTAGATGACCATAGCCGCCATTATAACCTGCAAGGGCAAAACAAACTCGATTACCAGGCGAAACCTTATGTTCCGTATAATCGCGCAACTTGGCTAAATAGGCGACTCCAGCTTTAATATTATCATCGGGATTATAGGGATTATCGCAACCTTGTTCACGGGCAGTTTTAGGCATTAACTGCATCAATCCCATACCACCATCCCAAGCCTTGGTTTTTGCATTAAAACGACTTTCATGATAAATTTGCGAGGCAATGATGCACCATGGCAATTTATGGTTTGCTGAATGTTTTTTTATCAAATTGTCGAATTTAGAAATCGCGTATTGCCTGTTTAACCCAACCTTGAACTGCTGTTGAAATTTTTTAGTAGTCTTACTGTTTGTATAATATTTGCGGTAGAGCAAATTATAAAATAGCCCACGATATTCTTTGTTGAAAAACTTACTAATTGCATTTTTTAATAGTGGGTTATTTTCACGCACCATCCAACCATAAGATACAGGACTGCCTAGGCGCATGGCTAATTTCAATTTATGATGAGCTCGCTGACTCAAATTAAATATATTTTCATCGACCATAGTCAAATCATATTTACCACTTACAACATTGCTCAAAATTTGTTCTGTTTCCATATCCTCTGGAGCCGCTATTAGGTTAAAACCCAACTGTTTTTTCTGTAATTGTTTTAGAGTCTCCCAATATGAACTACTCTGCCGAACAACTATTGTTCGCCCCTTTAAACTAAAAATATTTTTAAATGAGCGATCATTACGACGCGTAATTATTGCTTCATAAAAAGAGCCGTATGTTCCAGCAAAAGTAATGTCTTTAATGCGTTTGCGTGCTGGTGAAATGGTCATTCCAGCGGCAATAACATCGCCATAGCCACGCCTGAGCCATGGAATAAGATCTTGCCATTTTGGCGGCACCACCATTACCACATTCAAACCATACTGCTTCGTAAACTTTTTTGCCAATTCATACTCAAAACCCATCAAATGGCCACGGTGGATAAAATAATTTCTCGGATTATCACGCGTAAGTATTCTGATAATACGCCTAGTTTTCAATTGTGGTAAATCACCGGTAAATTTCCGTGAATGATAAAGTGACAATGTTTTCTTTAAATAATTATTAATATACTGTTTTAAAGCAGTTGCCTGTTTCTGCATACCCCAGCCAATATGCTGTGCTTGTGGAAATGTATAAATCACTTTTATATCATCCCGATAATGATGATATGCTTTAACATAGTTGCTATCAGCGATTATAGCGCCAATTTTCCCAGAACCGACCTGTGAAAGCAATTCTTCAGTGTCATAATGCCTAGAAGTTGCATTGAGCTTCAGTTGTGGATATTGCTGTTTTAGTTTTTGCAAAGCGTCATAATAGGAACTTCCGTGTTCAAAATAGATAGTTTTAGCCTGTAAATCAGCCAATTTGGTCAACATCGATTTTTTACTGACAATGATCTGTTCATGTACTGTGGCCACTGGGTTACTAAATTTTATCCAACGTTGACGTTTAGCAGTGATCGTCAAATTAGCCGCAATCATATCACCTTCGCCATCAAGTAACATTGGGATCAACATTGCCACATCATTGAGATAGATCATTTTAAGGTTTACCTTTAAATCATCAGCTAAGCCATAAAGTAACATCAATTCTCGTTGAGTTGGTGTCTGATCACGTGGTAAACCAGCCAAACTCGGTTCAGCGACCGACAAGACACGCAGTTCATGCCGCGCAACAATGCGTTTTATTACAGAATTATTTAACGATTTTGTTGCTTCAACTTTTTTTGCAGCAAAAGATTCATTCATCCAAAATATGGCAAAAAAGAATAGAAAAAAATAACTTTGTTTAATTAACTGCATATAAATCTCCAATTGTACGTCAAACCTTCGCTTAGTGCAAATCATCTTTAATGTGAAAATTATTTTCCGTTAAACATTAAACATTAAACATTAATCGTTAATCATTTTATGTCATACTATTCAATAATAATTTCAAAGCTACTCCCGGATTATCGGCACTCATAACAGTCTCCCCAATCAAAAAAGCCTGCGCGCCCTGCCCTTGCAATCCTTGAATATCCTGACTGGTTTTTATGCCACTTTCCGCCACTTTAACTTTATCATTAGGGATTTTTGCTAGTAGTTGCCTTGTAACCGCCAAATCGGTTTTAAAGGTTTTCAGATCACGACAATTTATCCCGATAATCTCTACATCGCATTCCATTACCATATCAAGTTCAGTTTGATTATGGATTTCTGACAAAACATGCAACCCAAGCTGTCGTGCCAAATCATGAAGTTCATTGAAAAGCGCAATATCCAAAGCGGCAGCAATCAGCAAAATGGCGTCGGCACCAACTGCCTTGGCTTCATAAACCTGATAAGGGTCAAAAATAAAATCTTTACGCAATACAGGAATTGAAACATTAGCCTTAACCTGTTTTAAATATTCAAGCGAACCCTTGAAGTAAAATTGCTCAGTTAATACTGAAAGTGCAGCAGCCCCATTATCAGCCAACATCCTACTCAATTTTATCACATCAAACTCGGGTCGAATAATACCTTTTGACGGTGACGCTTTTTTTAGTTCAGCAATCACATTTACAGTTTCAGCTCTAGATAGAGCAGCCTTAAAGTCAAGAGCAGGTGGAGCAATTTCAGCCGCAGCCATTTGTTGCTCTAAAGAGATAACTTTACGTTGCTGGTTCAGTGCCTCACGATTTCGATCTATTATTTCATCCAATATAGTCATTATTCATTACTCGCTGCGATTAATAGATTTAATTTATTTAATGCGGCACCGGAATCAATAGACTCAGCAGCAATCGTTAAGCCCGCTTCAAGCGTATCGGCTTTTTCCCCAACCACAATCGCCGCAGCAGCATTCAGCAACACTACCGCTCGAGCTCCACCTTGATTATCCCCATTAAGCACCGATTTTATGATCGCTGCATTCATTTTAGCATCACCACCAGCAAGCTCTTCAGGCTCATAACTGTTACCTAAAAGTATCTCTGGATAGAGTTCATAAGTTTTAATCACTCCATCACGTAACTCAGTAACTCTAGTTTCATCACAACAGGTAATTTCATCAAGCCCATCATGACCGTGAACAATCATTGCCCGTCGCGAACCCATATTTTTCAGTGCCTGGGCAAACATCTCAGTCAATTTCGCATCAAATACTCCAATCACTTGACCGGTTGCTCCTGCCGGATTAGTTAATGGTCCAAGCATATTAAAAATAGTCCGCAATTTCAGTTCACGTCGCACTGGCATCACATATTTCATTGCTGGATGCATTTTAGGCGCAAATAAAAACCCAATACCATTGGTCTGAATACTCTCTTCCATAATCATTGAATCAACATCAAGATTAAACCCCAATGCTGCTAGCACGTCTGCGGAGCCACATTGGCTAGAAACACTACGATTACCATGTTTGGCCACAGCTATTCCTGCACCGGCAGCCACAAATGCCGTTGTGGTTGAAATATTAAATGTATTACTACCATCACCACCGGTTCCACAAGTGTCAATCACCCTATCGGCGCCAGCATCAATTGTTGCGGCATGTTGACGCATAATCATCGCCCCGCCAGTCACTTCATCACTGCATTCGCCTTTCATTCGCAGTGCCACAAGAAAGGCCCCAATCTGAGCCGTGTTTAAATTTCCAGTCATGATCTCTTCCATCACCCCTGACATCTCTTCGATTGAAAGGTTATTACCGGCGATTATTTTTTCTAAAATTGCTGTAATCATAAATGATCCTCCTTGCGATTAAATATAAGCTAGTTTTCAATTATAATTAAATATAGGCTCCCTAAAGCGTTTTTCAATTTTAATCAAGTGGCTTTGCCTATTTTGTTTGTTCTATATCACGCTACTAATGTAAAATATCAGCGATTTACACTTTGTATATTTACCTAATGAGTCTATTTTATCAATAACTATCTAAGAACGAGTGAGAACTATGTTTTTGACGTCTTAAATTCAAAGAAATTTCTTTGAAATTAATATAGAGTGCACGGAGAAAACTGTTTCCATTCCGTTATACTGAATTAGAAAATAGTTTTCAACAGCCTTTTATCAAACATAAGGAATAAAATCATGCGTTATTCAACTGCAAAAACTGGACGGGTATTTATCGTTAGGCTCGAAGATGGCGATATTCTTCATGAAGAGATTGAACAACTAGCACGTAAAGAAAAGATTAAGGCGGCGGCTATAACCATTGTCGGTGGCATTGATCAAGGCAGTAAACTGGTTGTCGGCCCGCATGACGGTAGAGCTGAAATAATTGAACCAATGGAGGCAATCGTTGATAATGTTTATGAAGCGACTGGAACTGGCACGTTATTTCCTGACGAAACAGGAAATCCAATACTCCATCTGCATTTAACTGCGGCCCGTGGCGATAAAGTTATTGGCGGTTGTGTACGACGCGGGATCAAGACTTGGCAAGTTTTAGAAGTGATAGTGATGGAATTAACCGCATCAACAGCAATAAGAAAATTTGATCCAATCACCGGCTTCAAACTTTTGCAACCATAAACTTAACCAGCTGCCGATCATGCAGTCTACTCAAGACAAGTAAAGCGGTAATTGCTCCAATTAATGCAAATGCCATATCTGATTGAGTGTCCCATAAATAGCCTTGAGTACCTAAAAAGGCTGCGGCATTATCGCCTGTAGCAACAGCAACCCACCATTCAATCATCTCATAAAATGCACTAAATGCTACACAGAATGAAACAATGAAAAAATTCTGCCATCCCCTGGTACTAATAATATTTTTTCTTAAAATAATTTCTCTCAAGATTAATGCAGGAACAAACCCTTGAGCAAAATGGCCTACTTTATCATAATTATTGCGAGTAAAATGAAATAGATCTTTAAAATAATCAAATAACGGCACTTCCGCATAGGTATAATGACCACCAATCATCAAAATGATACAGTGAATCAAAATCAATGAATAAACAAGTGTGGTTAATTTAAATTTCCTATAGGTAAATAGTAATACAAGCGCACCGACAACGGCAGGAATAACCTCTAAAATCCAAGTAAATTGATCTTTAGGATTTATGCCTGACCATATTAAAAATAGCAAAAAAATTATTATCCAAATATATCTAATACCAGCCTCCTCATCACTTATAAGTTGATGGTTCGATATTTAATTTTTCAATTTTATAATGAATAATTCGCGGCGTTGAACCTAGTTGCCGAGCCGCTGATGCAACATTACCCCGTTTCATTTTCAAGGCGTCAACTATCAATTCACGTTCAAATGAAGCGACCATCGTGACAAAATCAACATTATTATTCTGAACAATTGTTGCGGTATTAGTCGCCTGCCCAGTTTGCAGTGATGGTGGCAAATTATAACCATGAACAACCCCATCAGATGCGGTTAATACGGCGCGTTCAATACAGTTCTCAAGTTCCCGAACATTGCCCGGCCAATGATAGGCCATCATCATATTAATTGCAGGCGTAGAAATACGTTTGACCGCTTTGGCATAAACCTTATTGTATTTGTCAAGAAAATTATCAGCTAGCAACATAATATCTGAACGTCTTTCATGCAGCGAAGGCATGTGAATAGGAAAGACATTAAGGCGGTAATAGAGGTCTTCACGAAAGATTCCTTTCTGCATCAATTCTTCAAGATTGCGACTGGTCGCCGCCAAAATTCTAACATCAACTTTTAGCGTCTGATTGCTGCCAACACGTTCAAAAGTTTTCTCCTGAAGGAAACGCAGTAACTTCACTTGCACTTGCGGGCTTAAATCACCAATTTCGTCCAAAAACAGCGTACCGCCATCTGCACTTTCTGCCCGTCCGACACGCCGTGCAGTCGCACCAGTGAATGAACCTTTTTCATGACCAAACAGTTCACTTTCAATTAAATTCTCTGGTAAGGCAGCACAGTTTACTGCTATAAATTGGCGTTTAGTCCTTTGACTTGAGGCATGAATTGCTCGGGCAATTAATTCTTTACCGGTACCTGAAGCTCCACGAATCAACACCGTAGCCTGACTATTTGCAACCTGTTCAATCATACTATAAATAGAGCGCATGGCACTACAGGTGCCAACAATATTATTAGGTCGAATGCCACGATCTAATTCCTGTTTAAGACGACGATTTTCCTCCAGTAATAGCTGACGTTCTTCATATTCACGCAAAATTGCAGCAACTGCATCCGCTAGAATATTGGCCACGGTTTCAAGCAAATTCTGATCATGTTCCAAATCGGTATTATCCCCCTTAACCCGATCAATACTCATTGTGCCAATAACCTGTTCTTTATTCAAAATAGGCACACAAATAAATGCTACACCACGTTGCTGATGTCTGGTTCCGATACGATCAAGAAAACTTGGCTCATCAATGATTTCAGGAATGATTATCGATTTCCCGGTCGCTGCTACTTTACCAGTAATTCCCTCACCTATCTCATATTTGCCACGTTCCTCTTCTGCTTTACTTAAACCATGTGACGCTTCAACGAACAGCGTATTATCACGTACTAAGGTTACAGTTCCGCGTGTTAAACCCATTTCACAATAAAGAATATCCAGAACCTCTTTTAACAGAGAAGAGACATCACGTTGATGAACAATCACGTGACTTATCTGATTAAGTACTGCCATTTCAATATTTCTTGTACGTTTCATAATCGCTGTTTTCCTTTTATATCAACGGCTACGCCGCGCTAATTTATTTTCAATATCTCAACATAAGACAAATTTGTCAAAAATCAATAAGAAAAACATAAAAACATCATTTTTGTATGATACTGCACACATTACGCCCATAATGTAATTTAAAAATATAATTATGTGCTTGTTTAATAATTTGGCAATTATTGCCAGCAAAAAAATCTCCGGCATTAAATGAACAGCTCATTGTTATATAACGCCTAACCTGATATTGTTTCGGCAATGACCAAATTATTTGACAATCATCCATCTGGCCATCAACCACTTTAGTAGTTTTATAATCGGGATGAACAAAACCATTAGCAATCATGGTAAATCGGCATAGTTCTGCCGCCTGTTCTGATTTGTCAAGACAAAACTTTTCAAGTAAAGCAAAACGTTTATCAAGTGGTAATTTTCCCCGTTGTAGTCTAATATCAGCTATAATAAATTGGTAAAAATCAACTAATAGGTTAGGAATTAAATTAAATGCAAAACGCCAACATTTATGAAGTTGCGGTGTATTATACCATGAATCGATGATATAAGAAAGTTGGCTGGCATATTCAAGATCAATCGCACGCATCATTGGAGTTTCAAGCACCTCCCATAATGGCTGCGGATTAAAATGAAAGCCTTTAGGCAGTTCTCGCCGCAAAATTGTTCCAGGTAGTAATTTTAAATTTTCCAACTGAATCTCATGCGGCCCAATCACCATAAGCTGTTCAATATCCGCAAGAATATCATCAATATTTTGTTCAGGAAGTCCCGCAATCAAATCTGCATGCAATTCAAAACGCTTAATTTGCAATAATTGTTTCAACCCTGCGATGGTTGCTGATACCGAAGCTGGACGTTTTATACGTTTCAACACCGTAGGATTCAACGACTGCACCCCTATTTCAATATGCAATTGATTAACTGGAGCTTGACCTAAACATTCAACTATTTCATTATTTAATTTTGCTGGATTTATCTCTAGATGAAATTTCATTTCAGCAAACTCTATACGAAACATCTTAAGCAGAGCAACCGCGCGTTCAGGTCGATCATTAAAAGTTCGATCAATCAGCCTAATTTCATTGATCCCACTGGCACGAATTGCCAACAAATCAGCTCGGCAACGCTTAAGAGAAAAACATTTAACCCCATTTGACTCAGAACTGGTACAAAATTGACATTTACCATTGCAACCACGTGAAGTTTCAAGCTGACAAAATGGTTTATCAGTCGCAATCAGGCCTGTTTGGAATGGCGACGGTAATAGATCAAGGTCATTGTCAAATTCAGCAATGCCATTATCACAATAAACCCCTGCTGAATTTAGCCAACAAAACCCTAAAATATTTTCATAAACTGATAAAGAGCATGCTCTATTTATTTGTTGATTATGCAGGGTATTAGAAGTTAAAGCTACTACATTCAACCTAACAGCTTCCAATAACTGCGGTGCTGAACTTTCATCCCCGCGCATGACACCAGATATTTGCCGGTTATCATGAAGAAACGTTTGATTATCACCAAGAAAAGTTGGACCGCCAAGTATAATTAAAATTCGTGGCAACTGGGATTTTATCAAATCGCAAACCTGTAATAACATGGTAAGATTAAAAATATAACCAGTCGCGAACACGACATCTGGAGCCTGTTCAACAACCTCATGGGCTATATCATTAACAGAATTCTTTATTGTCGCTTCAATATGTAACCATTGCCATTCCGGCACCTGTTGTTCACAGTAGGCTCGAAGCATACCATACGACAACATTGAATGAGAATAGGAAGAGTTTATCTCAAGAAAAAGAACTTTTCGAAGTGACATCTATTGATGAATCCTTAATCATAATAACGGGCCAACACAAGGCCCCCCAGTACATCAACCATTAACCATTAGCCATTAGCCATTAGCCATTAACCATTAACCATTAACCATTAACCATTAACCATTAACCATTAACCGTTAATCATTAATTAACTACCTACCAGCCAAAGACCGGTTTTTTAGCCTGCTTAGCTACTTCAAAATTATCTTCCCAAACTGCCAAACCTGTTTTAAGATCTGTCAACGTCAAATGGAAAAAGAAATAAGACTCTGTTTTTCTTCCTAACGTAGTTTTCTGTTGAATAATCTCTCCAGCCAAACTCATATCCGGGGCAATTGCCGTGCCACTTTTTTGGACAGTCGCCTGATTAAACATATCATCATTTTCCAATTTTCTAACTTGCCGAGTCGCTTTATCTTCAGCTCCACTGCCACTCACTGCTGTAGTAGTTAAAGCTTTACCCGAACGTAAGACCGCCTGACGCATTTTATCTGTAAGAATTCTAGTATTAATATGTTGACTTGTTGAATTTTTTACGGTACTAATCATCAAAATTGTTTTACGACTATCCTGTCGTGAAAGTACCCCAGATGCTAACAGTGAATTAATTGCTTTAGCAGCCGTCATCTGCCAATCTTTGAAATTAATATCATCCACCGTAGTCAAACCACGATTACCACTTGGATCAATTCTATGTGGATCAGTGCCACAACCACTTAACAATACGCCTGCTCCAATCATACTACCGGCTAATAACATCATTTTTTTATTCATAATAGACCTTTTTAATGTTTAATGTTTAACGATTAATGATTAATGAAAAAGTTTGATTTTAACCATGAATACATTAATTTATAAATTCGTGCATTCGTGGCTTATATTTTTCATAATTCATAATTCGTAATTCCTAATTTATAACTGCTAAGTTCAATCAGCTTCGCGCAAACTTAAAATAAAATCACGACATCTGCTATTCGGTGACATCGCCTGAAGTCTTATGGTGTCACCAGGAATAACTGTCATTGGAATCCAAGTACTAGCTGCCGTACTAACCTCCATGCCATTTTTATCCAACCAAGAAAACCGATAGGTAATTTTATAAGGATTATCATTCATAAACCAACTACCAAGTTCTGAAAAGAAACCGGTACGAACATTTTTTGCCGTCACCTGTACCATCAGCAAGCCATCTGGCTGAACTCGCTTATCCACTCGTTCAATTTTCAATCTACGATTAATAAAACTATCGGTTGAAACGCGTGAAGTATCAACCTTATCGCGTGTCATCTGACTTTCCCGATTACCAACCGTATTGACTGTATCTTGACAACCAACCAACAGTAATCCTGAAATCGCGACCCCTGTCATCATAATTTTTTTCATTTTGTATCTCCTACTAATTGAACATAACCGGCACTGCCGGGACTAATAAAAACAAAAATCTTAGCCGAGCTATTTCTTTCGGTTGTTCGCATTGCTCACCTGTCGCTGCGCTCGAGGTAGCGAACACCCTAATCTCCTTTGGAGATTCGCCCCCGCAGCTAAAGCTGCTATCAAGCGCCCACTAAAGTGGGAACTACGAACGAGCCCATATTAACTCTAGCATTGAATAACCTACCAAAACATCTAATTATGGGACCTATGAGCCTAATGGGCCCAATGTGGTAGCTACGCTACCGAATATCCCCATGCATATTTTTCTTTGTATAACTTTGTTGTACTTTGTGAAGCTCTGGGTAATAGCGTTTATTTTTTTCTATCTCCTATCTCCTATCTCCTATCTCCTATCTCCTATCTCCTATCTCCTATCTCCTATCTCCTATCTCCTATCTC
>JAUZSW010088896.1:0-33961 GCA_034780735.1 Hyalogyrina grasslei
GGATTAATAGAAAAGAGCTTAGCATAAAAAATGCTGCCATGAGATCTTCTAGGCTTTTCGCCCAGCAGACCGCTTCAGTATTTACCTGATGTACAGCAAATAGCAATGCGCCAATCATTGCAGCCAGCATATCGCCAGTAATGCGTCGTAACAATAAAAAAAGCATAACCGCTACAAGACCATGAAAGATAATATTTAAGAGATGATACCAAAATGGTTCAAGCTGAAAAAATTTATAGGTTATGGCATGCACTACGGTGCGCAATGGGCGCCAGTTGCTAGCAGTCATCGCGGCGGGATCATATTTGACCTTGCTTCCCGCTCGATGGTAAAATGTGCTAAATGCTGCCGGTATTGAGCGAATTTTTTCATTGCGAATAATAACGCCATAATCGTCCCAAACGAGATCAAAAAATGCACTCTGCCAGTAAATTGCCGTCGTACAAAAAAAGATGCCGATAATTGCAATTACAATATTTTTCCTACTATTTTTTATCGCTTCCATAATTACCCATTCACTATTTTTTTTACCTTCTCTATTGTTTTAAAATGGAGCTTGGCATATTTATCTAAACTATCAAAGCCAAGTTTTTTAACAACTTCCGCCGCCGTCTCATCAACTTTTCGCCCAGCTCCTTTCGGTAAAATCTTCATCCCGAGCTCTTGGCCCAAACGTTCCATTTCGCGAACAAAGAGGTCACGCGCCAAAATAGAGGCGGCCGCAACCGCGACATCGCTTTCAGCTTTGGTGCGTTGATTTAGTTTAACCTTTTTACCTTTGGGCATTAGGGCCTGTTGCAATACTCTTTCATTGGCAAATTTATCCGCCAATAACTCTTGACATTCAGGAACTTTTTCAAGTAAATTTTCAATTGAGCGGGCATGGCCCCAGGCTAATAGGCGATTTAGATTACCGATTTTTTCATACATGCGATTATATGATTCATTGCCAATTTTAACTACGCTATAGGCGTCACCAACAATTCTTTTGATGGCAGTCGCAATGGTTCGGATTTTTTTATCACTTTTTATCGCCTTGGAGTCTTGGACGCCAGCCTCAATCAGTGCAGCATAACTAGCTTGATCGACGTAACAGGCACAGACCACTAATGGACCGAAGAAATCTCCTTTGCCACTTTCATCAATTCCGCCATGTGGAACAAAGTCATCAGGCGAGATCTCGCCAGCAGCAGGACCATCATCACTATTGGTTTGATAACCGAAGCCCGATGTTTTGAGAATTTCAGGTTCGAGAATGAACAGGATAAAATCTTCCATACCTTTGCCTTGAGCGGTCAGTTTTCCACTTTGGTAGGCGGTAACTGTCGTTTTATCTTTTCGCGCCCGCCAAAAGGTATATTGTAGCTCACCGACATCCCAACCACGGTCAGTCAAGATTGAGCCGAGTTGTTCTGCTTGAGTTGCAGATATTTTCGTAACATAGGTGCTTGGTTGCTTATTTGTACTCATATTTTCCTTAATTTTTATATTTTTGCGGTAATTGCCTGATTTTATTTATCTAATAGGAATTCCTAATTCCTAATTCGTCATTTAGTCGCTGAGGCGACGGATGCTCTCATCGAGAGCTATCCCTACTTGTGCCAGTATTCGTTGTTCATTAATCGTTAATCATTAATCATTAATCGTTAATCATCAAGAGCTATCCCTACGTGTGCCAGTATTCGTTGTTCATTAATCGTCAATCATTAATCGTTAATCATCAAGAGCTATCCCTACTTGTGCCAGCATTTTAAATTCGTAATTCGTAATTGACGCTGCGCTCTGGCGTTCCGCCAGCCTCTACGGCTCCGCCTTCGTCATAATTCATAATTGACGCTGCGCTCTGGCGTTCCGCCAGCCTCTACGGCTCCGCCTTCGTCATAATTCATAATTATTCTACTGTTTTCTTCTAATGCCTTCAAAAAGGGCGATTGACACTGAATTTGCTAAATTAAAACTACGATGAAATTTCCCCGTCATGGGAATTGTATAGAGTTGTTCACTGTAGGTTTGGTAAAACTCTTCAGGTAGGCCATGCCCCTCATTACCAAAGACTAAGAATGGATTAGCCGCGTATGGACAATCCCAGAAACTTTTGTCGGTTTTGGTGGTGAAAAAATAGAGATTAGCTTCAGGGTTACCTTCAATAAACTCCTGCCAATTTTCATAAACCGTTAAATCAAGGTATTGCCAATAGTCCATGCCTGAACGTTTGATATATTTATCGGTCAGATCGAAGCCTAGCGGTTTGATCAGATGCAACCTCGTCTGAGTTGAAACACAAAGGCGACCAATATTACCGGTATTTTGCGGTATTTCCGGTGCGAATAAGACGACATTAAATAAATTTTCCATAATAAATAGTTAAGCTTCCTGTTTTTAAAGTTAATTAATCATTCCATAATCTACAGTTCAATATCTACCTCTGCAATCTTAGATATAAAAAAATAGCCAGAAACTACTTTTGCAAACTGAAATAGCTATGCTATAATTGTAGTAAGCTTTAACCTAATTAGGTGGCTCCTGAAGGCAGATTTTGCTGCGCAGGCGATAGCTATAATATTTTGCCTAAAATTATCTCAAGAGTTTAAGACTGACAAAAGGATTATTAAAAATGTCAAATACAAAAAATTCCGCCCATAATATAGGGCAACTTGAACCGCAAGCATTATGGAAAATTTTTGCAGCGTTATGTGCAATCCCGCATGCATCAGGTCACGAGGCAGCAGTACGAGAATATATTAGCGAATTTGCTCTAGTGCACGGGTGTGAAATAAAAAGTGATAAAATTGGCAATTTATTGCTCAGTAAAGCGGCAACCCCAGGTTATGAAAAGGTCAAGTCGGTGGTAATGCAAGCCCATCTTGATATGGTAACGCAAAAAAACAGTGAACTACAATTTGACTTTTTTACCGATCCCATTGAACCAAGAATTGTTGGCAACAAAGTTACCGCAAATGGGACAACTCTTGGAGCGGATAATGGAATTGGCGTGGCGGCAGCATTGGCTGTTATCACGGCTGATAATATTGACCACGGCCCTGTACAATGCCTGTTTACGGTTGAAGAGGAGACGGGGCTCTTCGGTGCCGCGGCCCTAACCGCTGAATTTGTGAATGCTGATATTATGCTCAACTTGGATGGTGAAGATCTAAAAGAAATCTATATCGGTTGCGCTGGCGGTGCCAGAACTACCGTGACATTTGAGTTCATTCCAGTATCAACGCCTCCCGCTAATGTTGGGATGAACGTGGCCATTACGGGGTTACGAGGTGGACATTCTGGAGCGGATATTAATACCGGACGCGGGAATGCCCATAAAGAGCTGGCAATGTTTCT
The DNA here is from genome assembly GCA_034780735.1 of Hyalogyrina grasslei. Taxonomy (NCBI): domain Eukaryota; kingdom Metazoa; phylum Mollusca; class Gastropoda; family Hyalogyrinidae; genus Hyalogyrina; species Hyalogyrina grasslei. The sequence continues at coordinate 3,340 of JAUZSW010088896.1, forward strand.
TACCCAGGTGACTGAGCAATTTAATATTAGCTTGAGTGATATTCATGGTGGTAATGCCGATAATGCTATTCCTCGTGAGTCATTTGCGACTTTAGCCATGCCCGCTAGTGAAGTTGAAACATTAAATATTTTTACTGCTAACTATTTTAAACAAGCTCGTCAACGATTAGGCAGTAGAGCCCCCAAATTTAATTTAACCATAAAGCCGAGTGACTGCCCGGAACAGATTTTCCCAACGAAATTTCAACAACAATTATTACAGGCACTCAATGAGTCACCAGATGGGGTCATTGCGCTGAGTAAAACAGTTCCAGACTTAGTAGAAACCTCAACAACTTTAGCAATTATTACCACAACCCCCGATACCGTGGTCATCAAAAGTTCTCAACGTAGTGCGATTAATCAACGTCGTGAACAGTTAAGCTCATCACTGCTTGATTTGTGGTCAGTCTATGGTGGTCGTGGAGTGATTGATAGTGAATATCCGGGGTGGGAACCCCGTCCTGAATCAACAATTATTACCACTGCGATTGCGGCGTATCAACAGCAACTTGGGTTTAGTCCCCAACCCACAGCGATCCATGCAGGACTTGAATGTGGTATTATTGGTGATCTTAATCCCGCGATGGAAATTATCTCTTTTGGTCCCAATATTGATGCTCCCCATTCACCTGATGAAAATATTGATATTGAGTCTGTGAAGAGTTTTTGGCTCGTGCTACTAAATATTTTACAAACAATAGCTGAAATCCAAAATAATAAGTAATTTTGGGACGGGGATAAGCATTTATTCAATATTGACAGTAATACTTGTATTGATGTTGATAAAGCTCAATTTTATCGATTTAAGAAATCTATTACGGCAACATTTCCAGTAATTATTTTTTATAAAAATGAAGCTATTTTTTTGGCAATGGCGTGGCAAGTTACTCTGACAAATAATAATTTTTTTAGGAGATAATGATGGCAGGAAAGAAAAGATTAATTATAACTTTTATACTTTGTATTATATTAAGTAATACACTAACTGGGTTAACTTTGGTACAGCATTTTTCTCATTTAACTGTAGGTATAATACTCTTAATAACAGATATTATTGGCATATTATGTATATATTTTGTTCTTAAATATTCTTATATAAAATAACGTAATAGCCTTGAAGAATGAAATATATCTTCATAATCATATTATACAAAATAATCATCATTTTATCAATAGTATATTCTATTTTTATTGGCTATATTTTAAAAGCATAAGCAAGTTAAAATTAATAGAATAAAGGAATAAGAGTATGAATTCACGAGAACGAATACTTGCCACTCTAGAGCATCGTACCCCAGATCGTGTTCCTTATGATTTAGCAGGGACGCAGGTATCTGGCATTCATATTGGCGCATATAAAAATTTATGTGAATATTTGGAAATTGAAATTGGTGAAATTAAGTTTGCGGATGTGATTCAGCAGGTGGTGATTCCCAATGATGCGATTCTTGAACGATTGCAGGTAGATACTGTTGGGCTTTACCCATTATGTAGTCATAATTGGAACGTTGTTGGTGAAGATAAAGGGAAATTTTTTGAGTATATTGATGAATGGGGCTTTACCCATCATTTCCCCAAGGAGCATGGCTATTGGTGGTCGCAGGTTGGACATTCTTTGGGTGAGACTTTTATTACTGCTAGCGACTTTGCCAAGCTTGACTGGCCAGTAGCAAATTTGCCTGAACGGGTCAAAGGATTGCGTCAACAGGCATTGCAGGCGCGAGAAGCAGGCAAGGCGGTCGTGCTGAAAGGACTTTGTGCGGGGTTGTTTGAAATGGGGCAACGGGTACGTGGCATGGAAAATTTTTTATGTGATCTATTGGCTGAGCCAGATATGGCAAAATTGGTGCTGGATAAGATTCTTGAACTCAAAATAGAATTCTGGGCATTGGCACTAGATGAACTTGGTGATCTTGTTGATGTTGTAGCTGAAAATGATGATTACGGTTCACAGGAGAGCCAGTTGGTGTCACCAGAGATATTTCGTGAGCTATTTAAACCGCGTTTGGCTGAACTATTTAGTTTTATTAAAAATAGACTGGCTAAGCAGAAAACTAATGGAGAAAGGGGGTATCTTTTTTTCCATTCATGCGGCAATGTTCGGCCCATTTTACCTGATTTTATTGAACTTGGCGTTGATATTCTCAATCCTGTCCATATTAGTGCAACCGGCATGGAACCAAGTGCTCTGAAACGTGATTTTGGTAAAGAGATCACCTTTTGGGGTGGTGGTGTCGAAACCCAACATGTTTTGCCACATGGTAGCCCAGACGAGGTGCGCGAAGATGTTAAGCGTAATGTTGAAACTTTGATGGTCGATGGTGGCTTTATCTTTAATACGATCCATAATATTCAGGCTGAAATTCCGCCAGAAAATATTATGGCAATGGTTGAAACCTTACATAAATATGGGAAATATTAGTTAGCAGAGGCAATTTTAATTGAAATCAATAAAGTTTTTCCGATATTTAGCAGGCGGAACGCCATGGTGTTTTTTAAAAAGACGATAGAAACGGCTAAGGCTTTTGATGCCTAATTCACACGATACCTCATAAATATCACAATGTGGTTTTTGCAGCATAAGCTTTGCATGTTTCATCCGTAATTCATTGATAAACTCCGTTGGACTCTTCTGCAGATGCTGGCGAAACATTTTACACAAATGTTCTTGGGTGCAGGGAGCCAGCTTTTTTAAGGCTCGTAACCCCTGCCGTAATTTCTGTTGATTATCCATCTCATGACAGAGGCGAATAAGCCATTCAGGAACTGTATGGCGCTGGCGCCAGGTTTCAAAATCAAGAAAATAATTTGTAAAGAGTTTTGCGAGGATAACTTTAACACGAACTCGCCGCATTGCGGAAGAGGGCAGGCGGTTAATCAAGAGCAATTCATTGGAGATAAATTCAACATCATGACTACTAACCGTAAATATCGGCGGCGTTACCGATTCGGTGAAATGCCACATGAAATTATCATCTTCAAGGTACTCACTCAAACTCATTAACAGTTCAAGTCGAAAAGAAAAGGTCAATAATTCACATTGCCGGTTTTTGTAGTGCTGAAAACAGTGAGTATCATTGGGACGTAGAAAAAGCAGCGATCCACCGCTCAAACGCTGTTCTTCATTATTAACCAGATGCTTCACAGAACCACTCAACAATAAAATCACCTCTGGCTGTTCATGCAGATGCAGCTGCGTTTGCTGTGGTAATGATAGATAATTTATATTATCGTCAGCTTGCAACTTTGCAACGTGTGCATCAGCATCCCAGACAATATTGTGAAATGAGATTACTGCTCCAGAACTACTGGTAATTTTCGGTTCAATATCTAAAAAAGTATCCATAATGATAATATAGAGCAAAAAAAAGACAATTCAAAGGAAGAATGATTGGTAAAAGAGATTATTTTAAATAAGATAAATATCAATAGTCAGTTATTTTGTAATAACCACAATTTACAGGATCTGACTGAAGACTGAAATGATATTAAAGAGTTTAAATATGATTGTATTAAAGTAATAAAATAGCTTAAACCCAAAAGGAGCTAGACAATGACAAGCAAGGAATTAGTTTTAGCAGCGATAGAGTGTAAGAAGGTTGAACGTATTCCATGGATACCGTTTTGTGGCGTCCACACTGGTAGTCTGATTGGCGTAACTGCAACTGAATATTTGAAAAGCTCGAAGAAGATGATTGCTGGGCTTGAACAGGCAATTGAGCTTTATCGTCCAGATGGCCTGCCGATAGCTTTTGATTTGCAGATTGAAGCGGAAATCCTTGGTTGCGCCTTAAATTGGAGCGATGATAATCCACCAGCTGTAACTTCTCATCCCTTGACAGAAGGAACGCTTACCTTGGAGGAATTAACCGTTCCTCTCGCAACCGATGGACGTATTCCGCTGATACTTGAAGTTACTGAAACACTACGGCGTGATTATCCAGATTTGGCGTTATACGGGTTAATTACTGGTCCGTTTACGCTGGCGTTGCATCTGCTTGGTGCAGATATTTTCATGAAAATGTTTGACGACCCAGAGTATGTCAATCGGGTAATGACATTTTGCAGTGACGTTGCCTGTGAGATGAGCCGATTTTATATCGAGAAAGGGTGTGATGTGATTGCGTTGGTTGATCCGATGACCAGCCAAATCGGACCGACTCAGTTTGAAGAATTTTGTACCCCGCACTGTCGGCGAATTTTTGATTATATTCGTTCTATGAATGCTAAAGGTTCCTTCTTTGTCTGCGGCCATGCTCAAAATAATATTGAAGTTATGTGCGATTGCCATTGTGATAACATCTCTATTGATGAAAATATTCCACTGGATTATGTTCGGGATATTTGTACAGGAAAAGGAATATCTTTTGGCGGCAACTTGAAGTTGACAACAACTCTGTTGCTCGGCAATGAAGAGGACTGCCGAATTGATGCGATTGAATGTTTGCAGATCGGCGGTAATACTGGCTTTTTATTGGCACCTGGTTGTGATATTGCCTATGCAACTCCGCCCGCTAATCTTCAGGCGGTTGCTGACTTGGGACATGATAAGGATCAGCAGGAAATTGCCCGTGAATTGGCTCGGGTTAAAACTATTGAAGATATTGAGCCAGAAAAAATTGATTATCGCCAATTTTCTCAGGTTAAAATTGAAGTTATCACCTTGGATTCTGAAGGTTGTGCGCCGTGTCAGTACATGATGGAAGCGGTGAGAGAGGCAGCTGCAGAGTTTGGCAACCAAGTTGATTGTCGTGAGTTTAAGATCAAAACACCGGAAGGGATTAGTAAAATGAAAGCATTGGGGTTAAAAAATATTCCGACAACCTGTATCGACGGTGACGTTGCTTTTATTTCATTTATTCCGACCAAAGAGAAGTTGGTCAAAAGAATATCGGAACATGTTAAGGCAAAACAACAAGTTTAGTGCAGGAAAATTTTGCTATTGAATTTTTATGGTAGATGAGGTAAAATATGAGCAAACAGATAAAACTTATACTATTAACTGGATTTCTTGGTGCCGGGAAAACAACGTTACTGTCTAATATGTTGACTTCGACTGCATTGACTGATAAAAAAGTTGCAGTATTGGTGAATGATTTCGGTGCTTTGCCGATTGATGCCGCTTTGCTGCCAGACGGTGATTATTATATCTCCAAAGTCAATAAAGGCAGTATATTCTGTGTCTGTACCAGTGCGGATATGATTGCCAGATTGGAACATATTGCAACTGAAATTGCACCAGAATATCTGCTGGTAGAGGCGAGTGGGATGGCAGAACCTAGCGATGTAACTTCGATGTTGCGCACCGAACGTTTGCGGGAGGTGTATACAGACGGCATTGCGGTCTGTCTATTTGATGCCGTAAATGGTCCTAAACTCTTGCAGATAATGCCAGCAATTTCTGCTCAGATTACCGTTGCTGATATTATTGTTAATAATAAAACTGATTTGGTGAATCCGCCGGAAATAGAGCAGATTCATCAACTTTTATCTTCAATTAATAATTTGGCAAAAATTATTGATACCAGCTATGCAAAATTGGAGACGGGGACTATTCTACAGAAAATTCATCCGTGGGTGGAGGAAGATATTACGGTTTATAAAAAACGGCTACAGCTGGAAGCGCCGGAAGATATTGTTGATTATGAGTTACAGGATAATATAATTTTTAAGCGTAGCGATTTTTATCGTTTGTTGGAAAAATACCGTCATTATATTATCCGTGCCAAAGGTATTGTCTGTCTGGAAAATGATCATAAGTTTATTGATGTTGTTAACGGAAGTTTGCAAGTTCGCGAGCTTGATTTCATTGTAAAAGAGCGGCAATTTCATAATGAAATAACCTTTATTTGTCGGAGTAATATTAATATTGAACAATTTGCCACGGATTTAACTGAGAGTCGTTTGGCTAATTGTTGATCGATATACCAGTATATTGGTTATTTGATCGGTAAAATCAGATAACATAAGTTTGTAGGAGTTAATTCCGGTACGGCAATCGGAGTTGACAAGAGTAAGATAACAAGGTAATATAATTATTGTCAATAAAGCAAAAAATGGCAGTATAAAAACAAGGAGAATGATAAAATGAGTAAAATTCAGGAACTTTATGAAGGTGTAATGAAAGGGAAACGTGAAATAGTTATTGCTACCATTGAGCAGGCTTTAGCGGACGGCATTAGTGGTACCGACTTGTTGGATGATTCTATGATCCCAGCAATGCGTGAAATGGGTGATCGTTTTTCCCGTAATGAAGTTTATGTTCCGGAAATGCTGATTGCTGCCCGAGCAATGCAGGCGGGACTATTAAAAATCGAACCAATTTTGAGTAGTGAAAATCATGAAGCACTGGGAACTGTCTGTATCGGCACTGTTAAAGGCGATCTGCATGATATCGGTAAAAACCTAGTGGCCATCATGTTAAAAGGTGCTGGGTACGAAGTGATTGACCTAGGCGTCAATTGTGATGCAAATAAATTTTCTCAAGCGGTTAATGAGGGCGCCAATATCGTCCTTTGTAGTGCTTTACTAACAACTACCATGACCTATATGAAAGATATAGTTGAAAACTTTAAAGGTAAAGAGAATGTGCATGTATTGATTGGCGGGGCTCCGGTAACTCAGGAATATGCCGATCAGATTGGGGCTAGCGGTTACAGTTCCGACGCCAATGGCGCGGTAAAGCTGGTTGATAGCATTCTTAAAGCGTCATAATTGAGCTGCTCCCAGCGGCTGATGCCGCTGTGGAAGTAGTTGGAAAAAGAATTGACACCTGCAATTCGTCTGGGCTGATGCCAGAGCTGTTCGCAAAGAAGCATCGCTGCATAAATGATATTAATAAAATATCGGCAATATATTTGTCAGTTAGAGTAAAACATGAATTTTAAACTGATAGCTTGTGAAATTTTTGAACATGAAATAAATTTTGCCGTTAGCAATGAAGTGCACAAGATTACGGTTGAGTTTGTGCCTAAGGCGCTACATGATGTACCGACTGCGGAAATGAGACAGCAACTCCAGGAGTTGATTACCGTCGCTGACCATGGCGAAGAGTATGACTATATTCTGCTGGCTTATGGGCTCTGTAATAACGGTACGGCTGGTTTGTGTACACAACAGTTACCGCTGGTAATTCCAAGAGTTCATGATTGCATCGGCGTTCTTATGGGCAGCAGTAAAACCTATTGCAGCTATTTTAATGATCATCCTGGATGTTATTACTTGTCTCCGGGCTGGGTTGAACATAGTGCCGTTGCCGACAGCGGTTCAATTCAGTCTCAACTCAATATGTCACAGAGCTATGATTATTTTTTACAGCATTACGGTGAAGATAATGCTGCATTTCTTTATGAACAACTAGGTGGGTCGACTAAACATTATAGTGAATTAACCTATATCCGCACTGGCGTTGAAGGAGATTCTGGTTATGAAGCTGAAGCTCGTCAGGAAGCGGCGCGGAATAACTGGGAATTTAATATTTTTGACGGCACCACCGCACTACTCCAACGGTTTGTCAATGGTGAATGGAGTTGTGATGAATTTGCCATAATCCCGCCTGGTGAATGCATTCAAGCATCATATAATGAGACTATTTTTAAATTTTGAATACCATTTTACAAGGAATTTCCCATGAAAGCAACACTGAAAATTAATGTCAATGATCAAATTACGACGCAACCATGTAGTTGTGGTGATTCTCTATTGACTGCCATTGATGCTGCTGGTATTCCCCTTAATTTACAGTGCGGCGGGGGTGGTTTCTGTGGTAAATGCCGAGTAATTTTACAAGCAGGAACATTTTCAGTCAACGGTAAAAAAATTGTGGTTGATATGCCGTTTTCAGCATTAAGCTGTCAAACAAAATTAGTGTCAGCCTACGGTGAAATTGAGGTGCCGTCGAATTCGATAATAGAACTTGATGGTCGGGTGGTAACAGATTTTCCATTACCGCCAGAGCCAGGAACAGAGTCTGGGATTAAATTGGCGGTTGATATTGGTACGACGACGGTTGCAGCGATGCTTTTTGCTGGCGAATCAGGTGAAATTCTGGCAAAAGAGTCAATGTATAACCAGCAGATGTGCAAAGGTGATGATGTTTCTGCCAGAATCACCTATGCGGCTGCCGGCGACTCACAACTTCGTGAATTGCAGCAACTGATTATTGTCGACACCGTAAATCGGCTAATCGAAAAAATGTGTTCTGCCATCAATATTACCGCCGACATGATTACGGCCGCTGCCTTTTCCGGTAATACCGTTATGTCACATCTCTTGCTTGGGTTATCTCCGCATTCTATTGGCTTTTATCCGTTCAAACCGTTAACTAGAATTTTTCAAGAAGTAACAGCGATTAGCCTGGGACTGAATATTGCGGCAGACGCCGACCTTTATTTGTTGCCAGCCATTGGTGGCTATCTCGGTGGTGATGTCGTTGCCGACATTTATATTACCGACCTGACTGTTGGCAATGCGACTAGAGCAATGATTGACCTTGGCACTAATAGTGAAATTGTTATATCACACCATCAGCAACTTTTTGCTGCTTCAACCGCTGCTGGGCCAGCATTTGAAGGCGCCGGGCTGCTGCACGGCTCACGGGCAGTCAATGGTGCAATTGAAAAAGTCAAAATAAATGCGGATTTGCAATTTGAATGTGAAATTATTGGCGGCGGTAAAGCTAAAACGATCTGCGGTTCCGGGATTATCGATTTTATTGCTGAAGCATATCAACATGGACTGCTAAATAATTTTGGTCGTTATAATCGTGATCGTCTACGTCAACTCGGCCATCTGACAACGGTAATGCGGGGCAATAATCAAATCTGGGCAGTTCAGCTTCAAGATGAAGTAGTGATAACAGAATATGATTTGGAACAGGTATTGAAAGCTAAGGCCGCAATTTTCAGCGGTCTGCAAACTCTGCTGGAACAGTTAAACTTAAATATGCAAGATCTTGATCAGGTTATTCTTTCCGGTGGCTTTGCTAAATATATTAACCTGCATAACGCAGTGCTCATTGGCTTGCTACCGAATCTGTCGCTCGATAAATATACGGTTATCGGCAATGGCTCACTTGGTGGGGCCTATCTTGCCGTTCAGCGCCAAGTGGACGCTCGACAACGCTACCTCGAATTGATTGATATTCCGCAGGTCATTGCTCTCAACGAAGACCCGACTTTTGAGATGAACTACATTGACGCCTTAATGCTCCCCGACATAGTTTAGTCTCAATCAAGAGTCCTCTAATAGTTCGCTATGGATGTTTAAATGTCTTTATAGCCAACGACTTAATCTGTAACCTATGTGATTTTGTGTTGTGCTCGCGGTGAATCTTTTCTTAGGCAAGCTGTATCTGCCAATCAGCCGCGGCATTACCTAATTGCTGCCAATTACTTGCATTGCCACTTTCCCACATACCAACAGTGGTGTTAGTTTTCCCCCGCCAGAGAATATCATCATGTCCATTACCATCAAAGTCTCCACTGCCGGCAATTTCCCAGCTGTCCCGTGAAGTAGCACCTAAAGCTTGCCAGGAATTTGAACTACCATCATTCCAACTGCCAACTAAACAAGTAGTCTTGTTTTGCCAAAGAATATCAGCACTGCCATCAGCAACGAAGTCACCAGTTGCAACAATTTCCCAACTATCACGCGGAGCTGCACCGAGCATCTCCCAGTCAGACGCCAAGCCGTCATTCCATAGACCAACAATACCACTATTGTCGGTACTTTGCCAGAGGATGTCAGCTTTGCCGTCACCCTTGAAATTGGCGATGTTGACAACTTCCCAACCGGTTACCGGCACGGTGCCCATCATTTGCCAACTTGCACTGCTACCACTCTCCCAAGTGCCGATAATGCCATTAGTTTTACCTTTCCATAGGATGTCATCATGACCATTGCCGTCAAAATCACCCACGCCAACTACTTCCCAATCATCTCGTGATACAGAACCTAAACCTTCCCAACTGCCACTACCGTCATTCCAAATACCAATCATTCCGCTATTATCGGTACTTTGCCAAAGAATATCAGTTTTACCATCGTCTTTAAAGTCGCCAGTACCAATTATTTCCCAGTCAGCTGGTGGCACTACACCAAATCCTTGCCAAGCTCCAGCTGATCCATCCTGCCATGCACCAGTTAAACCGGTGGTAGTATTGCGCCAGAGAATATCGCTTTGCGTATTGCCGTTGAAATCGCTAGCAACGGAATTAGTTGCGGTTAAAATATTAACGGCACTCCAATCACTGATGTTACCAGCTTTGTCAACCGTTTGGACTTTCCAGTACAACGGATCTTGATTCGTTAACTTTGGCAAAGAGATTTTACTTTCTTTGACAGTTAATTCTGTTGCAGAACTAAAATCAAGATTTGTGGAGTAGGCCACTCTATAATGCCATATTCCACTCAGATTATCCTCAGAATCACTCCAGTCAAGCAGTACTGTCGAATCTATATAACTTGCTGTTAATTCGTCCGGAGTATCGGGAGCAATATTGTCTAAAGTCGGATCATAAGATAATATTGAATCAATAACGGCGATAGGCAGGGAAGAATTATCTTCATGCGAAGTAATTTTAGCGCGTATTTCATCTATATCAGTCGTCCCCCAATAATTCCATGATAAATCCACATTTTGTGCAGTTGAGCCTGACAAATTGATTGTCGCATTGCTAAAATCATTGCCACGAATGGTACTGTCAGCTCCGGCATCAATACTTAAGGATAATGAACCAGAGACCTTTTTTATATCTATCACAGCTTTAGAACTTATAATAAATGGGGTTGCATCAAAAGTACTGTTAGATACAGTAACTTGACCGTCTGCAACCCAAAGTTTACTATCATTAAAATTGCTATCCTTAAAGGCTGCTTTACCGGAGACTCTTACCCCTGCACTTTTAAAAGTCACATTGTTAAAGTCACCAGTGCCGGTTTGCGATATATAGAAACTATTATGGTTGGACCTAGATCCAGTCAAAGTACCTCCATTTAATATTAAATTCCCAGGAATAGTAAGAGTTGAATATAAACGGTTATATTCACCAGTCATTGTAATATTTGCATTTTTGCCCGTCAAAGTTCCATAAACATTTGCATTGATTCTACCATAATAACCATATAGTTCCATATTATCAAGTATCAACTCGGCTGTTGTATTTTCTTTACTGCCTATATTCAATGTGCCATCAAGTTTATATTGTGATTTTTTCTGACTGAAAGAGACCAGATAGCCATAAGTGTCTACGGTGCCGGAAATAGTGATATTCGTACTCGTGGCATTAGCACCATTACTGGCAAGCCAATGCTTCAGATTGACATCAGGATCATTAAAATCAATACTAACCTTGCCGTTAAATGTGTTATTAAGAGCGATAATATTATTGCCATTGCCAATAGTGATGTCAGTAAAATCATTATAGGCTAAATATGTGGTTTCGCAGGAGATACTTAATGTTGAATTATCAAAATCGCTGTTTGTAATCAGTAGCGATTTGCCGGCAGCAGAAATGGATATACCAATATCTTTAAAATTAGAGTTGAAGATATCAGTGTTGCTGTACAATGAAAGCTGCGTACTGCCGTCTCCTTTACCGGTAATTGTGGATTCACCGAATCTTGCAGCACCTTTAACGGTGATCCCACCTGTCTTTGATAGATCAAAATCAGCATAAGCTCTTAAAATACCATTGACAGCAATGGACAAGCTGACCTGATTTGCATCAATTTCAAGAATATCATCTGATGCAGTAGAAAATCCGTATGGACGTTCTAGTGTTTGAACGAGGTAAAGGGTTGAAGTCCCATCTTTTGCTGCGTTTAATGCCCAGGAAATGGTGCCGGTGTAGGGCGGTTCTTCATTTGCAAATGCATCGATTCGATTAAAATCAATGCTGTAGGTTGTAGATATATTTACCGAAGCTACACTGTCAGGAATCGTTGGTGGTGGTGGTTCGCCAACATCAACCCGAATAGAATAATTATTTAATACTGAATTAGATTGGTTGGTGATTTTGATATAGTATTCTCCGGCAGAAAGTGCATTAGAGTCAGCTAAAATGATTTGAGAATAGCGGTTATTGCTGCTTTGATTGTCGTTGACTTTAATTGGATTAGCCAAATTACTATTGCTGTAAAGAGCGATGGCTGTATCTCCGCCATCAGGACCAATAGTTGTAATTGCAATATCACTAGCGGAGTAAAGCACAAAGCGTACCCAGTCAATATCATCGATGGTATGGAAGGTATGAGTTTGGGTATAACCGCTAGTGCCGATCTGCGTTGCCTGTTCCGCTACATTGTCATTTTCATATACATCAGCAAAGGCATCCTGAGTAATGCCGCCTGCTAAAGTGCCGAATTGCCAGCTGGCTTTTTCCGCTTCGACCTCAGATAAAATTTGGGTATGAATATCTGCCGCAGGCCGTTCAAGAGAATTTGTCCAATTAAAGGTTTTAGTCAGCCAATCTTTAAAGGCTCCATCCTCAAACACATCATTCATAAAATAAAAATATGCGGCCTGTGTTCTGCCAGCAACATAATCAGTGATGTCTTCATTGCCGATATTTGAAGATTTAGAACGTTCATAAATCGTCGCTGCAATCGAAGCTTTGCGCAGATTTTCCCAGCGTTGACTCATGGTAATATAATGATCAAAAATTAACTTTGTCCCCGTAGCAATTATAGAAACTGCCGGATTGCTATGAGCCGCCAATAATGCAATTGTCGTCCCCAATGATATAGCACCAGAAAAAATATCTACTGCTTTTTCTTGAACCGCCTCAGCATAATCTCGCCATTTTCCAGAGTCGTTTAACGCCTCCATATCATGTTTGACATTTTTAATAGCTTCGGCATAAGCAGGGTCCTGATGCATATCAACTTTTTCTAAAGCATCAAGAGTATTAAGTGCCAATTGAGTTTGAACCGCAGTGTACAAAGATGAATAAGCCACTAATTCACTAAGGTCGCCTAACAGAGATAAACCATCAAGGCAAGCTCCAATAATTGATACTCGATGACCAATAACACTATCTTTGGAACTCAATGAAGCGAAATCCAATGCAGCATCCACATGACCTGCACCTACAGTTGTAGCAGCACTTATATCACCATATAACTCGACAAAATTTGTAATTGTTCCTAAAGTTGTTATTGCCGCAGAAGTTTCTCCATTCGAGATAAATCCCAAAGCTCGCATTGTCGCTGAAATATCTTTAGATTTTGCATCTGTTTCGGTTACAATTAGTTTTAATGTTTCCTCATAGAGTTGAACTCTAAAATCATAATCATACAAATTACGACCACTGGAACCTGCTTGATTGCCATTTAGTAATATATATTCACCATTATTCCAAAATAATTCATCATCCAATCCTTCAGGAATATAAAAATCAACAAAATTTAGTTTTTTTCCAAATGTAAGAAAGTGCCAGCCTGTCGCAAGATCAAAAGAAAAACAATCAACATAATCTTCTGTTATCCATTCTGAAATAGCATTTGTATTGGCATAAGCCGTTAGAGAATTTTCTTGCTCACCAATATGTTTATAACCTAATAAATGTCCTGCTTCGTGAGTTATGGTTTCGGTAATAACAGTGGTTGAATCCAGTTTATCGGCAAAGACAAATGCTTCGTCATTTTTGACTTGATTACCAACATCAATGGTTTCAGACAAACCATTGAATGAACCATATTCAGCAAACGCTGAACCGGCACTACCGACATAAATAGTTGAATACTCTGTGTCCTCTGCGTTCTCTGTTGTGAAATAAACCCCAGTATTGGCAAATGTGATATTTAGGTCAGTAATTATTTCAAATTGTTCTGCTTCCGTCAGCCTTGAATCGGCAACGGTTATATCATCAATGTAAATTTCAAGAGTATCATTATCATACGAGACATTGTTCGCTCCGTCAAAGTCGATATAGATAGTTTGAGTTCCGCTGTAATCAGCATTCGGATCGACCAATTCCAGTCCCGGCAGTTCAAGTTTACGCAATTCCATCTTTATCTCCTAAATAAAATAATATTTACCACAGAGGGCACAGAGTTCTCTGAGAGGTAATTTTTAATAAAAACTATATAGTTAAATTGATACGAGTACAGTATCAGTTAAATTGTTTTTATTGAATGAGTTACAATTTCAAAATTACAATAATAGATTAATTTATAAGTTCAAGCTGTGATTGATGAAATTTGGGTAATTTAATCGTAAACATAAATTCAGACACCTTTACTCCGTTGTGAGGTTTGAGTTTAATGGGACGGGCAATAGTGGAATGGCAAATGATACCTTGTTCGCGATCAGGAGGTCGCTCCCACCTTAAAAATGTGGCAATCAGTTCTCTATTGAAAGTATTTGGTCTTATGGCTAATTATTATGGCCTATGATTTTTAAAAATTATGTTGAACGGCGACCGTTAATATAGATAGATTGAAGAATTCCGAGACAAAACATGGTAAAAATCAGAAATGATCCGCCATAACTTACCTGTGGTAGCGGGAGTCCAGTAATTGGCATAATGCCAAGACTCATACCAATATTAACAAATGAGTGGACAAAAAAGACTACAGCAATTCCGACTGCAATATAGCGGCCAAAGGGATCTGTTGCTACCCAGGCAGTACGCAACATCGTATAAATCAGTAGAATATAGGTTAAAATCAATGCCGTTGCGCCAATAAAACCGGTCTCCTCTGCGATGACAGAAAAGATAAAATCATTATTTGATACCGACTGCGGTAAAAAACCTAGGGTATTCTGGGTTCCTTTGCCAAATCCTTTGCCATATAGTCCCCCAGAGCCGACTGCTAGCCTAGCCTGAAACTGATTATAGCCCCGATTATTGAGGTCACGTTCAGGGTTGAGGAATACCATAATTCGTTCTTTCTGATAATCACGCAATAGCGGTTTTATCGTATAGACTTCATTAACTATTTCAGCGGCAATAAAGATGGTTACACAGGTTGTCACGATAATAATATATTTCCATTTTATGCCAGCGACAAAAATCATTACGGCTAGAGTTGGCAGGAGGATTATTGCACTACCAAGGTCTGGTTCAATCACAATCAAAGCAAATGGAATTAATGTGACGACGCCAAGCAGGGCTAAGTGAAGGAGATTATTAATTTTAAAATTGCGCCAGGCTAATATTAGCGATAAGAAGATAATGGTACCAAGTTTGGCAAATTCCGATGGTTGTAGACGAATTCGTCCACCTGGACCAAAGACTAACCAACGACTTGCTCCATAAATTTTTGGGCCCCAAATAAGTACTGCAATCAATAGCACAATAGCAGCAGCATAGACAAATGGCGAAAAGAATTTAAGCATCCGATAATCGAATATGCTCATAAAAAGCCAAACACAGATGCCAAGCCCAAGCCATTGTAATTGCCGTTGCCAAAAAATATCGGCCGTAGGACCACCCACCTGTTGACCAGTTGAATAGATAAAAGAGAGTCCAGTAAAGAGTAACACCACCATTGCAGCCGTCTGTAGATGATCATAAGGTTTAATGAGACCATATAACTTTTGCAGTATCGCACCTGAACTGTTTTTGTTTGTTTGATTTAGGTTCATTGCTTTACAAATTAACCTTTATTTGAGGCGCGCAGTTGTCCACACGCGGCGTTGACAGCAGAGCCTTTTTCAAGGCGCATGGTAACTTGAATGCCACGTTCGAGCAAGATTGCTTCAAATTGTTTTAATATTGCATTGGTTGGGCGTTTAAATTTACTGTCAGGGACTGGATTATATGGAATTAGATTAATTTTAATTCTATTTTTCTTGGCAATAACGGCTAACTCTTTGGCGGTAGTTATGGCATCATTGATTCCAGCAATGAGGGTGTATTCAAAGGTAATCATCCGGCCAGTTATTTCACGATAGGCCTGACATGCTGTGACAATGTCTGCAACGGGAAAACGAAGTTTTTCTGGAATCAATTTTGCACGGATAATATCATTTGGCGCGTGCAGCGAGACTGCTAAATTCAATGGCAGGTCAAGTTTTGCCAGTTTGGTAATGCCTGGGATATAACCGCTGGTCGATACTGTAATCCGGCGGGGTGAAATATTCAGGCGTTCTTTATCACACATAAATTTAAGGGTGAGAGCGAGGTTGTCAAAATTAAGCAGACCTTCGCCAATCCCCATAAAGACAATATTATCTGGTAATGCACCGATGCGTTCGCAGCCATGATAAAGCTGTTCAAGCATTTCACCAGCCTCAAGATTGCGGATAAGTCCATCGGTGCCACTCGCACAGAAATAACATTGTACTGGGCAGCCAACTTGGGTGCTAAGGCAAAATGTTTTCCGTTCCGGGGCTGAAATAATCACCATTTCAATATAATTACCATCGCGTAATTTTATCAGCAGTTTTTCTGTCGCATCACCCGCCATATCGATATGTTCAATTTCAGAGGAGCAACAGCAAAAATCCTCAGCTAAGGCGGTTTTTAATGCTTGGGGAATATTTTTCATTTGAGTTGGATTCAAGATGCGTCTTTCAGATATCCAGTTAATTAACTGCTTGGTGCGGAATGCAGGTTGCCCATGTTTTGCGATAAAATCTGCTAATTCGCATTGCGTGGCAACGGCTAACAGTGGTTTTTTTAGCTTGTTATTCATTTTTTAGTCCGTGAGCTATTATTGTTAGTAGCTTCTATTTTTTCCCCTTTCATCAGTCGTAAGGTTTTGCCGCGATACTTTTTATTAGCAGGGAATAGGTCACTCCAGCGGCGTCCTGGCATTTCTGGGAAGCCCATACTCAAGAGGTAGATGACAGGTTCATTATCGTTGATGTCACTTAATGTAATAATTCGTTGAACTTGATAACCTGAATAGTAACATTCCCCATAAAGGTCAACAATCTCACTTTTATAAATTTTTATATCATGTGGAGCATTGTTGGCTTCTAAAACTTTTTTAATTTCTTGGCCCAAGTGCGTTTTTTCGTTATTTTGAGCCCGATATGGCAACATTATTGCCCAGAAAAAAGTGGTTACGCAAATGGTTAGGAGCAGAATAAATTCCCATATTCTAGTTTTACCTATTCTGAAACAGAGTAAGAGTCCAATACCACAGCTCAAGGAGCCATAAAATATACTAAGATAGAGATATTTAGGGTTGTCAGTGAACTGCATGCCATGTCTAGCGGAAGCTATTTTAGACCACCACGTTGCCGGCAACAGGTAGACTGCTAGAATTATGGCTCCGATAGTGATTGCAACAAATGGTAGATATTTCATTAATTGTTGAAACTGTCTGCCGTAACGTTTAATCATAATCCAATAATAGATTCCAGAAAGAATGGCAACAGGTGGAACGAGGAAAATAATATTGCGTGAATCGGTTGCAGGGTTGATCCATGTTAGAAAGAATAGAGAATAGGCAATTGTTCTGAGAAAACGGCTGAATACCGGTGTTTTGTCCAGCGGAATCAGGGCGACACAAAATGGCGCCCAGGCAATGATCGACCACGGTGAAAATCTAAATAAGACATCAAAGGGGAAATTGAGCAAATGAATAAGATAGTTTAGCCAAGTTGTTGATGGGAATGAGAGAAAAGAGAGTGATTGTGTCGTTTGTAGATATGGTAGCAACCATAAAATAATGAAACCCGCGAGGACAGCTAATCCAGCAAAGAAGCCTGGAGTACTAAGTTTTGACCAAATAGTCAAAGGACGGCGCATGAAAATAAGCGGCACGGTAAACAGAATGATTGCCTGCCAGCCAATGGTATAAAATGCTAAACCACAGAACAGGAATCCCACAAGCCAGGCGAGGCTCCAGCTATTTTTCATTGTTCCGATATAAAACCAGAGTAGCCAGGCGGTCATTAAAAATAACATGCCTAACATTTCTGGATAACCATCAAGACTTTTTTCAAAAATAATATTGGTACTCATCATAACTGCGGCGGCAACCGCGGCGGCCGTCGTACCCGCGGCGCGTCGTGCGGAGTGCCAAACCAATGCAACAAGTCCGGCAAGCGTTGTAATTACAATGACCCGCAAAACAAAGGTAATAGACCATCTTGTAAGTTCGGTTAGAAATTTTATCAACCATGGGAAAAGCGGAAAAGAGCTGGGTTGCATAATGCCATGAGCTTGTGCCACTGGCCACCAATAATTGATCTCCATCGCTTCGACGGCATAAAAACCCTCACTCCAGTGCAATTCACGATCTCCGAGTAGCCATAATGGATAGATGATAATAAATGAGAGGACAATAAAAATTATTGTAGAACTTGTCTTGGCGGTTTTTTCTTCGTAGATTGGCATTACTATTTTATCCTACAGGTTTAAAAGTGTCGAACACATTCCGAGATAAATTAAAGAGGCGGAAAGGTCATTCCCCGTTGTCACAAACGGCCCAGTAGCAACCGCTGGGTCAATTTTAAATTGATTAAGGACAATGGGTAATATCGTGCCAGTGAATGCGGCAAAAGTCATGGCAATAAACATTGAAATTCCAACAATTATCATTAATCTCAACATTGGGGTTGAGGCGGTGGCATTGCCGAACACCGAGAGGTTAAGCCAGACAATCATTCCAGCAAGAATCCCGCAGGTAATTCCCATTAAAGCCCCAACCATTAGCTCACGGCCAAAAACAGTCATTAAACGATCAAGCTCAATTTCGCCTAAAGCAATACTACGAATTGTCACCGCTGATGCTTGCATTCCAGTATTTCCACCCATCGCCAAAATCACTGGCACAAATGCAGCCAAATTCTCAGCTCCATTGATATTGACCATTCGTTGCACCACTAGGCTGACTAAAGTCCCAGCAAACATCGTTATCATTAACCATGGCAGTCGTAGGCGAACAATTGCGGTGGGAGAATTTTCTTTTGTTTCAATATCTGGGGCGCCGGCCAGTTTCGCAATATCATCCGCCGCCTCTTCGTCCATGACATCCATAACATCATCTGCAGTGATTCGCCCAACCAATTTATCATCATAGTCAACCACTGGCATGACGTAAAGGTCATATTTACGAAAATCAAGGGCAATATCTTGGCTAGAATCATCAACATGGGCAGAGATAACATCTTTATCAGCCACATCGGATATTTTTTCTTTACAAGGTTTGGCAATAAGATCCGAAATATGAATTGAACCGACTAAGTGATGCTGATTATCAACCACAAAAACCATTGTTATGGGGTCTGAGAATTCGGCCTTGGTCATGGCGTTGATAGCCTGTTCGACGGTTGCACTAGATGCGACCGCACAAAGTTCCGGCGTCATTAAACCACCAGCAGTATCCTCTTCGTATTCGGTTAGCTCTTTAAGCTTTTCACGTTCGTTATTATTCAGGTAAGGTAAGATTTCGTCTTGATCATCTTGGTCAAGTTCATTAAAAAAGTCGGCAGCATCATCCGGCGCCATCTCCCGTAGCATTCCCGCCAAGCGAGCAGGTGGCAGATGTTCAACCACATCTTCAACATCACCGGTTTCCATTTCGACAATAACTTCAGATGCAGTTTCATTGTCAAGGATAGCGAAAGCCTGTTCGACATTTTCGCTGTCGAGCTCTTCAAAAATATCAGCCAGGTCGGCGGGGTCAGTAAGCGCAATCGTCGTGCGTAATTCATCAAACTGCCTATTGTTAAGCAATTTAAGAAAAGCTTTTTTATTAAATTTACGCACGCCCATTAGTTACCTCTTGCTCAATAAAAAACAAACTGCTTCCGCTAATAGAGGACGGAAGCAGTCAGAACAGTTGTGTAAAGGAGTTATTAAGTAGAACGTGGATTTTTTAACCTTACGGATAAAACTATCCAAGTTGTGTTTGAATAAGTCCTGAGATGAAGCGACCGCTAAATGTCGTCTCCCATTAGATCATAAAATACCAGTCCAGTAACAAAGTCGGCAAGTTCCACCGGATGAATATTGACGCTGACATTCACTAACCAACCCACATGAGCACCAATTTCCCAAAAATCAGCTTTATTATTTTCGTATGCCGCAAGTTCAGAAGTTGCCATGCCAAATTCAACTTTATCAATATAGTATTCTTCTACTGTACCAAAGGTTTCAGTGATAAATGTTTCATTATAGTTATAACAGAAAATACCAGCTTCGGTACCATCTTGTAGTCCACCACCGTACTGTCTTGCATAACCCTTAGTGATGAAATAGTTTGGTCCATGCCAGCCACCTAATTGGAAATAACGAGTTAGATGCAGATCAATTGCTCCATGGCCACCAGCGCCAAGGCCGATAGTAAAAATATCGGTAACATCAATAATTCTATTTGGAATGTAGAGCAATAACACTCGAACCATGTCATTGGAATGGGAACCCTTTTCTTCCTGATTAGGACTCGCTGGAGATAATTTATTGTCTGCCTGTAAATTGATGGCAGCACACATAGTAAAAACAATGGCTAAACTCAGTAACGCTAACTTTTTCATTGAAAACTCTCCTTATGATGGTTATTTTTTGAACCCTTAATATTTTTACCAGTTCATGACTGGATTAACCCTACAATATATCCTCTCTTCAGCAAACTGCAAGTATAAAAGCAGAGAAACGAGGCATCAAAGTAGAGCTTCCTCGAGCTTCGCAACTCATATCTTTCCTGCTTAGTAGTAAAATCAAAAATCCACATAAAAGTCCCAGTCAATGTGGGATCGACATCCCTGTCGAGAAGAAAACGCTCTACTTGCAAACCAAGCTTCGGTTCGTGACTAGGAAGTCACTCCTACATTAAAAAAGGTTCGTGACTAGGAAGTCACTCCTACATGAACATAACCGGCTGCGGCCGGAACTAAAAAGTAGCCTGCGACTTCCAGGCGCATTGGCAATGATCTCCCTTTTGGGAGATCGATGGTCTTGCGCCAGGATGTCGCAAACTACTAGTTAAAATACAAATTCCTATTAGATGAACAAAGCCGACTGCGTCGGAACGTCGAACATTGAACGTTCAACATAGAACGTCGAATAAAAAGGAAAAATACAAATTCCTATTAGATTAAAATATACTTCTTGCCCGTTTTCAGGCAGTTATTAATGAAATAACATAAGAACTGTTTTTTATTCTAAAAGTTTATCCTCAAATTTTAAAATTCGAGGTACAGTGGATAATTTAAGTAATTTAGTCAACTATCATAGTAAAAAGGAAATAAACGTAATCATGTGCAAACAATTATCTCAATTTTATCTGTTAACCGCAACCATATTTTTAACAGCATTTACCACGGTCGCTGCGCCGCTGCAATTAGCATCATTTCGTCCATTCAAAGTTAATTATGCAGACAAACCGCTAATTATCGCTGATCACCTCGGCGGTGTTGATTGGCAACAGGCTAAATTAATTGAAAAACAGGTTAAAAATATTAAAGTCTATAATTTATTGCATCAGGGAAATGATATTTCCTATCGGAAAGAGCTAGGGCTATTACCCAACGGTAACATAGAATTGACAGTTAAGGCAAAATATTCATCCTACATGAAACAGGCGATATCTCGCACCTATAGTTTTTCTGTACCACTCGCCACACTTGATGGAGCGCGCTTTAAAGCTCGTTTTGGTTTAACCTACAATAGTGGCGAGCTTACTGGAACCATTTCCAGTAAGATGAAAGATGGTGCCTTGGATACAAAAAATAGATATTATAACCGTTGCCGTTATATTGCCTTTGAAAAAGCTGGATTCAATGTGGTTTTTGATTTCAATCCTATCGGTGTCACTGCCCTCTATGGTGACTATGGCTTCTGCAATGAACCCATTGGCGTGGTATCCATTAAAAAATCAGGGGATAATTTAATTTTCAGCTGGGCTGTGCCTAGTAGCCGTTCATTCGGTCGCACGTTAACGACTAAAGTATTAATCTCTTCAGGTAAATATGCCTTTGCAGAGTCACATCCCTATAGTCAGCTCTACTTCCATGGAGCAGAAACCCCCAGTAAGTTTTTTGCATTTAATACTATAGATGTCGGCCTGATGAAGTTTGAATGTGCCAATACTGAAAAATACAACGACAAGCGGCAGTGGGGTTGGAGCAAGAATGGTGGTTCACTCAACTCTTATGACAATTCACTTAGTAATATTTTCACCAATGGGGTAATTGGACAAGCAGGCAAATCCTATGAATTCTCGGTAAAAACTAAACCTGGACTATATCTCTGTTCTTTGAATATCGGTCATCCTGAAATAAAGGTCGGACCGGTTGATATTAAAATTAACGGTAAGGCAGTTGCAAAATCATTAACCGTCGCTGCGGGTAAAAATAGTACAGTTGTTGCTGGCATTTACCTGAAAAAGCCAAATGATAGACTAAATTTTACCTTTTCCGGCAAAGGCAATTGGAGTCTCCATTCTATTGCGCTTAAACCGCTTGTTCACCAAAATGAAGATTTCTCAATCACCCGTCAATTATGGCTAGTGCCTAAACTATTCACTCCGGATTTTGGTATGGAGACGAATGTTTTAAAAGCCATAAAAGCAGCACCGCAAGTCCCACTTAAATTAGCTAATGATTGGCGTTATACCATGAAGGTTACCAACTGGGAACGTGATAACGCTGATACTGGCTTTGAATTCAATACCCCTGAGCTGGTAAAAAAACGGGTTACTGAACTTAAAGCTTTAGGTTATAATACTATTATGTATACCACATTATTCTGGCATCTCTGTTATCTTGAACGTTGGCAGGAGGCGGCATATATGGCGAAAATGGTCGTTAATGAGGCTCATCGTCAAGGCATGGCAGTAATCTTCCATATTGATGCACCAGTCGTATTGAATGTCGGCAGTGGTTTGAAGTTTGCAATGAAGCATGCTGACTGGTTCCAGCAAGATATTCGCTATAATAATCCGGCACTGTTTATTGTCTGCTATAACAATCCTGATTATCAACAACTCTTTACTGATAATCTCGCAGCTTTTGTTAAAATTTCTGGGGTTGATTGTCTACAGCTTGATGAAATTGCCACCGCCTCTAATAACTATTGTGGCTGTCGACATTGTCGGGAGAAATTTTTCAAAGCCACCGGCAAACAATTGCCACTAAATTCTAATGCCGAATGCTTCAATAATTCAAGTAATGCCCTGTGGAAAGAGTGGCTATTATGGCGTGTAGAAGCCTATCGGGAATTTTGGCGTAAATTTAAGACCCAAATGGTAGCCGTGAAGCCAAATATCCATATTATGCAATATACTACTCATTGGGGCTTTTACAGTACAAGTGTTGTTAGACGGCTCAGTGTTTCTCTGGAAGATATGGGAGCAGATTTCATTGGTACGGAAATCCATACCCGTAATATTCAGGCCTGTTTTCGAGCAGTATATGCTTTGCGTAAATTATTTAATACCGTCAGTGCTCATTCAGATAACATTGCCGAATGGGGCTTGGTCTATGCGGTTGGCGATAAAAATATTGCCTATTTTGGCTGGGCATTAAATCAAATGTGCCGACAAAGCACCTGGTTTATGCCAGCGGGACAATACGATTTCTTTAAATTCACTGGTAATATGGATTTTAAAACTTCGACTGCGGCAGGTGAAGTTGCAGTGCTCTATTCGGAAACATCAAAAATTGTCGTAACCCCAGATGCCAACCAGCTTATTGATGCAAATGTGACTGAAGTGCTTGGTGTTGCTGAACTGTTAAGTGATATTCATGTTCAATATCAGATAATTAATGACAGCAGTTTAACCGTTAAAGGGTTAAAACCTTACAAATTAATTATTATTCCATCCACTCCATGTTTGAGTCGCAAACAACTTGCAGTGATAACCCAATTTGTTAAAGCCGGCGGCCGCATTCTGGTAACTGGCAGTGCTGGCCGGCAAAATGAAATAGGGGCGAGTTATAAGCAATTTCCACTGATTAAATTGCTGGGCCTCAAGCCAGCAGCAGATAATCCCCTAGTTACTGATAAAGGCATAATAAAGTATGCTGGTGAAAATTACTCGTACACCGGACAAACATTTGTTATGCAGCCGGCAATTAAGGGGTTAAAAGTTTTGGCGACTGAGAATATTGCGAAGAAAAATATTGAATGTCCACTCTTTACGGTTAATCGTTATGGTAAAGGCAAAGCCTATTATTTGGCAACTCGCTTAGGTGCGGCCAACTACGAGGTAGAACTTGGCGTCGGCAGACCATGGAAATATCAGAAAAACCAGCAACTGGCAAAGCTATTTTACCGGATTTTTGCCCAAACGGCAGGTGACAAACTCAGCTTTAAAGCATTAGCGATTCCGCAGGATGTTTTGGTCAGTGTTTTTAAACAAAATAATAAAACCGGCAAATCACTGCTGGTACATATACTCAATGCCACCGGTGCGGATAAATTGACGCCAGGGATGGTGCTTAAAAATGGCTCAAAAAAACCGTTTAATCAAGCTTTTCCGGCATTGAAAAATAATATTATTTTTGAGATAACTACACCAACTGGGACTAAAATTAAGTCTGGCTATATCGTCTCACCGGATTATAGTGAAAAACGCCCAGTAACGGTTGAACATTTGACTGGACGCCGCTATAAAATCACCGTATCCAAGCATGATATTAACGGTTATTCAATCGTTTATCTTCAACTCAAAAGGTAACAAACATGAAAAATCCTGAACTGTTCTTAAGCTCATTTATTGAGCATAGTGGTGACTGGCATAGTTTTATAGCCCTAGCCAAACAGACGATAAAAACCCGTTTTCATTTTTCTTATGAAAATATCCAACAGTATAATGTGACGGAATTGATTCCGGTAGATACTGGAGCAATACTATTTTGGCAGGAACTGCAAGGCACCTTTGATGATGAGCAGATTGTGCAGAAACTCCAGAACGGTTCACTACTGGGTGACTGTAATTGGCCCCAAATGACATGGCATAAATACAGTGATGATACCTATTTATGGAAACCGGGTAATGACAGAGATGTGCGCTGTTGCTATATTGCCAGTTTTTTCTATTTAGCCTCTCTTGCAAGAGTTGCCTGGCTGCATAAAGATAAAAACTTAGTCAGGCTTTTTGCCAAGGTGATTGATGATTTTTATGAAAAAAATAGTCCAACGGGAAACTTGGATGAAGATTGGGATTCTATTTTCTGGGGTGACATGCGGGCGGCCTGGCGGATTCAAATGCTTTGGCTAACATTTTTTATCCTATGTGACAGTGAAGATGTTAGCAATTCAACTTGGCTTAAAGTATTTCATATAATCTTTGCCGATGCGGACCGAATCTATCAATATCGTTGTCGCCATGGCTATAAGGCTTGGAATCATGATTCACATTATATGGTTGCCTTGGCCTATTGTGCAGTGCTTACCCCGGATATGAAATTTTCTGACAAGTGGTTCAATTTTGCAGCAGCAGAGATTAAGCAACATGGAATCATTGAATTGTATGATGATGGCGGTAGCTTGGAAGCATGTCCCTGCTATGACCTATTCATCTATATGCATTATCGAGACACGCTCCTTTTAGCCCGTCGTAATGATCGACAACTACCGGCAGGTTTTTATGATTTAACCCGTAAGCAGCTCAAATTTCTCCTTGACATAAGGCAACCGGACGGTTCTACTTTGCCAATTAATGATTCCGCAGAAGTAAATTTTGCCTTTGACCTACAATTGGCACAGTCTGAATTTGACTTAGCTGTTGATAATAAAACTTCTGTATATTATCCTGACAGTCAGATTGCTATTATGAGATCACGCGACCAAAAAACTTATCTAGCTATAGATGCCTCTAAATATGCCATGGGACATTGGCACGGCGGAAAACCGGGCTTGATTTTATGGTTGAATCAACAACCTTTGTTGATTGAAGCTGGCATGAATCACTATTCTGTTGATGATTTTTTTTCATATCGCGACCTGGCCGGCAATGCTCACAATACACTGCGAGTTGACCAACGGGGTGACTCTATTATGGATCTGAATTCTAAGTGGGATTTCAAAAGCACCGCCCATTGTTCCATACTTGACTGGCAAAGTAATGATAAATTTGATTATCTGAGAATTACGAATGATGGTTTTATGACTCTGGAAGACCCTGTCTCTTTTACCAGAACTATCTTGTTTATCAAAGATAATTATTTTATTATCACCGATGATTTAACCGGACAGGCTGAGCATCATTTTGAATGGCTGGCTCACTTTCCGCCAAATAAACTGAGATTAACCCCCGATAGTTGTGCCGTGAATAGTTCATTTTCACAAGAAAATATACTTATTCAACCCATGAACAGGGATGAATTTGATGATTGTCAAGAATATCGCTGTAAAGCTAATGTTCAAGGTACAATTACCGATTTGCCATATATTGCCTATCATAAAACGGGGAAGGCATTCAATTCACATCTGTTGCTATTGCCCTATACAAATTCTAAACCGAAACTAGAAATTAAAACGATAAAAGATAATCAAGATATGTTTATGTGTAAAATAATTACAGATAACTATACCGATTATTTTGTTGAAAGACGGTGTCTCAAGGGAGCTGTTACCATTGAAAATATATTGTTTGAATCTGAACTAATATTGATTCGTAAATCAGTCGATGCTGAACAAACTGAGATTTTGTTATCGCTCTGATTTCATACTTAAAAAATAATTACAGGAATCAAATTAATGAAATTAAAACCGTCGAATGTGCCAATGCATCTGAAAAACTGGTAACATAGTGGAGATAATATAATGAAGAGGTAAGTTCAAAAACACTAAAAACATGTTTTTAGTACTGCAATAGCATATTTTGAATTTTCCTCTAAATGCAAACAAATTTATTTTATTTATGCCGCTCAAAATATGGAGTAAAAACTTAACGTCACAATGGAGATTTATTATGAAAAATAACTGCTTTAATTACCGTCGTCTATTGTTCTCTTTAGCCACTGCCGTCTGGAGCATATTGACATTTCCTGCACTGTCTACATCAGCTGCCACCCCATACATAAAACCGGAAATCAAAATAAATATAGATAATATCTTCAATCGTCTTAAACAGTCTCAGATAAATAATAT
Organism: Hyalogyrina grasslei; assembly: GCA_034780735.1. NCBI lineage: Eukaryota > Metazoa > Mollusca > Gastropoda > Hyalogyrinidae > Hyalogyrina > Hyalogyrina grasslei. Next base: position 30,384 of record JAUZSW010088896.1, read on the forward strand.
TGACAATGGTTTGGCTGCAGACAATACCTATGTACTGTACACGACTCAAGAATATACGATAAATATCTTACACTATGCCATTGCGATAAATGATTATCCAATATTGAGCGACCTTGCAGATATTTATTTAAGTGCATATAGTCACCTTCAAGCAAAGGATCGGGCAATCTATTTCTATTGGCCTGGCGATAACTATGAATCAGTGCATGATATTGTTGATAAAAATGGCAATAAAATAACCGTAAAGATGTGGTTAGGAACACCGAAAACAATTGGCAGTGAAACTCTTGGAGCGGAAACTGTTATGAATTCAGCACAGTTCCTGCATGCTGTTGCAACATTATGTAATGCGATCTTAGCTATTGATGTTAATAATAGAACCGTATCTATGAATAATCTCGTCTCCAGTTATGCTCCAATATTATTATCCCATTATAAGCGGTGGCTTTTTTCACAAAACGGACTATTCCAGATCACTGGCTGGGGCGGGATTGCTGGACTCTATAATCATAAAGACTTTATCGCAGCTAAAAACGATGGTAGCTTTATTGGCAACCTCTCATATTTTAATATCCTCACTGGTACAGATCTCTTGATTCTTGCTGGAACTGTGGAATTTTTAGCCGCAAATAGCAAAGATGCAAGTTTGATGCCGATAGATTCAACAACCAAAAATGAGATGCTAAACTATGTTTCATCTGTTAATGGTGTTTTTGCTACTCGTCTAACAAACAGTAATTTAACGGGATTTGATAATACTACAGCGACAAGTGGAATAAATATTGATCTAGGAAAATGGGACGATCACCCTACCTATGCCTATAGTGGCTATACCGGCAGTACTTCGCCTTCCGGGCTACCGATACAGCCTGCGATAAATGTGGGCTTGGATATTAGTCATGCCCGCAAATTTATCCATATTCTATATTCACTGTATAATAACCATAATATTACAGGACAAAATTTTCCAGATACAACGGTAATGACGCAGTTTACCAATCAATTTCTATACGGAGCTTTTAATAAAAATTTAACAGAGCCGCTGTTCACCAATTTTTTAGATGGCACTAATGGCTGGTATCGCGTTGACTATAGTGATGAATGCCCCGGGTATGCGCCATTTGAATTGTCGTGGGCGGCCTTTACCGGTGGTTATATGTTTCTCACAGAATTTAATCCTGACGTGACATTATTACGAGATAATTTCTGGGAAATGTATAGCTCAATATATAATCAGGACTGTTCAGGTCATTATATAAATATTATCGCACCTCCAACCACTGCTTATGGCAATGGCAACCCCACCTCTAATCGTTATTTAGAGATCACAAATGATGATAACGTTTCGCCAAAGATCAAATCGTTACTAGCATCAACAACTGGAACCATTGAATTTTGGTTTAAACAAGATACCGCAGCTAAATATGATCTTATCTATATTGGTGGTGAAAATGACTACGTGGATTTCCTTTTGCTTAGAAGCTTCCCAGACAATACTTTAACATTATTCATAAGCCATAATAATGTTTACCCGGTAAATTTAAAAACTACAACAACGTTTACAGTTGGGAAGTGGAATCATGTGGCTATTACTCAAGCTGGCAATGGGGCAAAAATATATCTAAACGGTCAACTTGCTTCACCTACTAACGCCTCTGACTATTGGACCAATCATCTAGACATCAAGAATTTTATGATTGGTGATGGTCTATGGAACCACCATTTTATTGGGGCACTCGATGAGTTACACTTTTATTCGGCAGCCTTAACGGCTACTGAAATTGCAAATAATTATCATCAAGCAAGGTTACTTGAATATTGGACTTTTGATAATTCAGCAAATTATCTATACAATAATAGCACCACGGTTGCTGGAATAAAAGGTGATGGAGCTGCTTTTAATGGCAATGACCAATACATTGCTGCATATCCAGACGCCAACCTGAGTTCAAATACTGGATCAATTTCGTTATGGTTCAAACCAACCGCCGGTACAACTGGTGATTTAATTGAACTCTGGGACAATTCTTGTGTTGATTTTCTGCTTGTAAGATATTTATCAGACGGTAGAATTATGCTGATGATCGATGATGACGCAGTAATAAAAACATTACTCTATACGACAACGGCTGTTCAAGCCGATACTTGGCATCACCTAGCCATTACTCAAACTGGAGCTGGGAGTAAAATCTATATAGATGGCGCTTTAAGTTCAACCACCGGCACCAATTCAACTTATTGGACCAATCATCTAAACATCAACTATGTCTGGGTGGGGCATAGTAATTGGAACTATTATTCAGGCTCACTTGATGAGGTACAATTATATAACTATGCCATAGATCAAAATGATATAACTCGAGAATACCGGCGCTCAGACATGCTTGTCGGCTGGGATTTTGATGAAATTCAAGATGTTACTAACAGCAATTTTATCACGACCTATTATAGCACTGCTATTGCTACCAATCCATTATATTTATTAATGTTTTTACCTGGATTCTTAGAATATAAGGACTGAGTCAATAACAAATAATTTGCTTGTTTTTTTGACTTATCGCTGTATGGTAATTGGTTATTATTAATAAAGATGGAACAGCTATGAAATTTTTTAATACCGCCGGCCCCGTAAACCAGGCCGAACACTATAAGTTAGACCCTCTGACGCGCTGGGATCTTGAGGATATACTTTTTTTGATTGATCAAAAAAAATATTTTATTCTCCACGCCCCACGTCAAACGGGGAAAACATCCTGCCTGCTTGCCCTGCGTGAATATCTGAATAAAAGAGATGATTATCACTGCCTTTACGCCAATTTTGAGGCGGGACAGACGGCACGAAATGATGTTGAAAAGGGGATTGAATATATTCTGATAGAACTGCATAAACGAGTTGAAATATTATTTGGCAAGTCGGCTGATCTCGCTCAATTAATGCCAGTCAGTATGAACAATGGTCTAAATATCTATCTCGCAAATTTAGCCGCCTATTGTGACAAACCGTTAGTATTGGTAATTGATGAGATCGATGCCTTGGTGGGTGATACTTTGATTGCAGTACTACGTCAACTTCGCAGCGGTTATGATACTCGACCTGAACAATTTCCGCAATCAATTATTCTCTGTGGAGTGCGTGATATTAAAGATTATCGTATTCATCGCAGTGATGGTGAAATTATCACCGGTGGAAGCTGTTTTAATATCAAATCAAAATCTCTTTCATTAGGCAATTTTTCTTTAGCAGACGTTAGACAACTATATAACGAACATACCCAGACGACTGGTCAACGGTTTGCCGAAGCGGTATTTCCACTAGTAATGCGTTTTACTGGCGGTCAACCGTGGTTGGTTAATGCATTAGCCTATGAGGCGGTATGGGAGATAAAAGAGAATCGCAATCCAGACGTTGTGATTACACCTGAAATTATTGAAATTGCCAAAGAACGGTTAATTCTCTCGCGAGCAACCCATTTGGATCAATTGGCGGATAAATTGCAAGAACCCCGCGTCCGGCGGGTCATTGAAGCGATGTTATTGGGTGAAAACCCCACGGTTACTGCTCGTGATGTTGAATATTG